>JBBMJZ010017036.1:0-10956 GCA_037833815.1 Zingiber zerumbet | reverse complement strand
AAAGGTCACGGGTTCGAATCCTGGAAACAACCTCTTGCAAAAAGCAGGGTAAGGCTGCGTACAATGGATCCTTCCCCAGGACCCCGCATGGCGGGAGTTTCGTGCACCGGGCTGCCTTTTTTTTTTTTTTGCCAGGATAAAATATTTTGCAAAAATGTTCTGCTGAAGACTAAGTCATGATGGGGCATTATGCAAACCCTTTGATTTCATGTAGAGTAAGTAGCCCAGATGAGCTATTTGTTTACAAGAAAGTAGTTAGTGGAATTATTAAAAGGGAAAATAATGTTGTATTGCACAATTTCTTTTAACTTGGAAAAAGTTTGTCCGTGGTTTAAGTTTCTGAAAAGAAGCCCCAGTAGTTTCATGATTGGATTGACATGCTAACATTAGGATAATCTATTTAGTTCCAAGCAAATTTTCAATTACTACAAGGACAAAGTGTTTCTCCTTTGTTTTTATCTTTCTACTATTGTTTTGGTTCTACTTAAGGCCATATCATGTAGTCAACTTCAATTTTGTCTTATTTTTAGATCACTTTGTTTAGTCAATTGTTGTTGTGTTAGAATAATTAGAAAATTTGATTGTGGAGATACATTTGAAAGATAATGACTCAAAACTAAATAAAAATTTAAATTACACTGATGAACTCTTTTTTTTTTTTTTGATGAAATACACTGATGAACTCTTGTATATAGATGAAGAGATAGTAGGGGATCGAGCTCAATGGCATAGGAGGATTCATATAGCCAACTTCACTTAGTGAGATAAAAGCTTGGCTGTTCTTTTTGTGGATGAACTGTAGCTGTAGTGATAGCAGATTGGACCTTTTTCTCTTGCATGTCAAGTTGTGCTTCTTGTCAGTCTTTTTTGCATTATTGAACTCCTCAAAAGTGAGTATTAATGTCACTGGTTATGTACAGATTTCAGGAACTCCATTTAATGTATCAGAGTGGTAAGTGCTGCTACAAATGGAATTTGATCTTTTACATTGTCATTAATAAGAAATGAGAAAAGACTGATGACAAAGTCTAAATGTATCTTTTGAAGTCACAGCATTTTCGTTCATTATCTTGCATGTTAGTCTGTTAATTTATTTTGCTTTTTTGTTTTGAGTTGTGAATACACACCTTAACTGTGACATTGGATTTCTAAAGAATTTTTTTGCTGTTTTTATTTCCTACTGCCATATGCTAAAATTTTATAAATCAAATTAGTTATATCTTGTAACACCTATCTTTATCATTCCAGTAACAGAAATTGACCTTGAGTTACCTGAAAACCCAATCAGAGCATTTACAGAAGTCAAGAGAAATGAACAATTGTGCACAGTGTGCGAGAACTTTACTGCACAGGCCATTCAGTATCTCAGCAAAAATAAAACTCAAACTGAGATAATTGAGACCCTTCATCAAGCATGTTCTGAGTGGAAACCGTTTGAGGAGCAGGTAATTCTTTACATCAATAGAACCAAGTTATTGTATTTTATGTTATTTTTTATTTTTGCTGGAATTCCCTTCTATTCAGGAGTTTCTCAATGGTTGCACATATAAGGGTTCTGTTTAAATTATCACGCCTCCTGTTCTCATGAACTTTTCTTGCAGTGTCTTCTGCTAGTGGACTACTATTCAGCACTTTTCTTTGCCGAGATATCTAAGATACATCCAGAGGACTTTTGCACGAAGTTCAATCTTTGTGAGCAGAGGCTTTCAGTTAGTCTACTAAAAAGTGAAAATTCTTGCTCCGTTTGTCGCGATGCCATGGCCAAAGTACTAGTTAAGCTGAAAGATCCTGACACACAGGTAAGCATTGTTTTCTTTCCCATTTTTTGCTTTTCGATCTTCATGTTTTTATTTCAATATTTCCCGTGTGTTATATTAGAACTACGTTTGTTTGTTTTCATCATTCATTTATAGACTGTTATGCAGCATGAATTTTATTAATACTATTTTTTTTAATCAACAGTTGGATTTCACCCATCATTTCATTTCCTACTTCAACATGTTATAGTCATTATCTTTGATGCCCTTGTAGTTAACCCTTTATTGAAGTTTATTTGTTTTCTATTTTTGCATCTTGTCACCAATTGCAAAGTTATCCCTGCTTTTTCCAATGCTAATAATTGTTTCTTGGTTTGTCATCGTTTGCTGGACTATGACTATGCTAAGACTAAACAAAATATTAGTGACTGTTATTTGCAAATGCTGACCTAATATGCGCCTAACGAAATTGGCAGTTTGAGGTACTCAAGATGCTTCTGAAGGAATGCAACCAGATGGAACAATATGTCCAACAGGTAAACATTTCGAGTATTTTTGATAAGAGTTGAAAATTACTTGTAACAGAAATCAACAATGCTTCTTTACTGAATAACCTTTCAGGTTTCAGATAAATTTCGTGCTTAAAAGGCACTTGCATCTGTTGCTGAACATCTTACGTATCAAATTTTCTGCTTGTTTCAGATCTGATGTTTCCTTTCTTCTCTCTGAACAGTGTAAGAGGCTGGTGCTCCAGTATGGCCCTTTGATCCTTGTCAATGGCGAAAAGTTTCTAGAGGACACAGATGTTTGCGTTGCCATTCATGCATGCAAGACTGACAAAGCTGAACTCGTCAATGATGCTGTCTCAGAAGTGCGATCTCTAGCCGTCTCAATGTAGCATGACCAATGCAGCAGAAATAATTGAAAGTTGCACAACTTGTATCATACAACTTATGTAAAGCTTGGAGGCTTGCCCATCTACATAGCTATGTTTGTTGCCCGATCAACTTTAATTGCAAACTATTTGTATTATCGACTGCAAGATCTTGTACTCGTGTGCCAAGACCATATTCTGTGAACTTATCAATCAAAAGGATGAGTATTGTATAGTGAAGAAGATTTTTTTTTTAATTATTAAGGATGAAATAAAAAGTATATGAATTATATGATGACAAAATAATGTTTAAGCAAAAGTCAAATTTAATTACTAGCTTATATCCGAGAGGTGCCTTTTTTTTATCGGAAGACTTTGACTCTTTCTTCCTTTTGTCAAATTTGAGTTTGACTTACACGCGTATGCGTAAGTCTTAGCATACACATGGGTCAAAGGGCGACCACTAGCGCGTATTTATTTATTGCGTTGATCAAGTATAAGATATTGTGCCGATTGCGTAATCTTTTTGTTTTATATTTTATACGAAGAAAAGCACAAATCTTGTTAAGATTCAAGTTGAATTCCCGTAATATCGCAGACGATGCCATATTTTGAAAGGTCGTAAAGTGTTAACTAACTGCCTTAGACTTTAAGAAGAAAAAAAAGGGATAAATTTCTAGGAACTCTCCCTTTGTTCACGTTGCAGCACGGCGTTGACTCCGTTCAATTATATACAATCACCACCAAACTCCTCACCTCAGTTTTTGACCTCACTGCATGAACCTGTGCAGTTTTTAATGGCTACATTCTCTGAAACTTCTCCGCCAAGTTCCCTGGTGTTAAATTTCGTGTTCTACAAGATTGCTGAAGAGTCAAAGTCAAGAAGCCGCCGATGGTGCAAAGTCAACTTTGCTCTGCTTCAGTTCCTTCCCCTGCTCCTTATAAACTCCTCCTCCTCCTCTCCCTCTCTCTGTCTTTCGTATCAGAATCCTTCTTTTTCTGCTCTTGATCAGCTAATCATGGCGCAAAATTCGCTCTTTGGCTTCCTTTTCCTCCTCCTCCTCGTCCTTGTCCCTCCACAGCTGACTGCATCTCGGCCTCTGAACGGAGTGTTCCTGTCCGGCGAACCGAGCTTCAACATAGCTTTGCCGAGAGAGGGCCAAGCGGCTGTCCCGCCACCGCCGTCGGGAAGAAGCGTCCGGCAGATTCTGGTGGACAACTACAAGCCGCTGCTTCTCAACATTCTTCCGAGGGGAACAACGCCGCCCGCTGGGCCGGACCCGGGAATCGACGGCGACAAGAACTAGCAGAGGATGGAGGAGAAGAAGAACACGCATACATAATTTATTTGTTTATTTTTTTCCCACTTGGAGGAAAATTTTGTCTTTTTTTAGCATTGGTAAAACAATATGTAAACGTCTTGCATTGCAGGGCGATTAATATCAAAGACAATTTCATTTTGTTTAATTACGATGATCATAGGTTCGATGAATATTATACTTCGACGAAATTGGGGATGAGAAAGGATTAAGTCGAACGTTTATTATGACTTTTCAATCACGCATGATGAGTAGTTGACCGACTACTCCTTGGGATTACAAGCACCCAAATTCAGATGCTTTCAAGATTCCATTACAAGAACTCTAAAGTTGTTTCCCCTTTTCTCAGAGAAAATCAACTTCTTGCCCATGTAAACCCTGGTTTTTGTTTCCTGTACTCTCCTCCTCCCCTAGAGGATGAAGTTGCCTTGCGAGAGCCATTCAATGGGTTCTGAAACCCAATCTGCTCCACCGCGCCGACGGTCTTAAACAGCCTCTTCTTCAAATGCTCCACGAGATTCCGATGAAGTAGCTGACTTCGCATGTCGACCATCGAGCAGTTCCGCGTCAACCTCCGGCTATCTGCAGTGCTTCCCTTTGGAGCGCAAGAGGTCCTTGAGGAGGAGGACTCCGGTAGTACTACGCTGCACTTCTTCTCGAGCTCCCTCGTCAGTGCGGCATCTTCTTTCCCCTCGTGATTGCTCTGGTGGAAGCTCATTTCGCTTTCTTGCTCATTGCTCGAGGTGTAATTCATGCAAGAATACTTGCATGAGTGAGTGGAGGAGCTCATGTCGTCGTCGTCAGAAAACAAACCACCTGCATAAGGATTCAGATGAGAGTAATTAATAATGAATTCCGTCAAAATCGATCCCAAGTAAGAATCTATAATTATTGTTCGCACCTTGAAACCACCCTTCTCTTTGTCCTGTTCCAAACACAGAGCCTTGGGAGGAAGTCGGCGATGCGATATTGTAAAATGGGTGATTGCAGCCATCCTCAGCATCATCTACATAGTTGTAGGCATGGTGAAGGTCATTGCCTCCGCTAGCACTTTCCTTCCAATCCGGCACCAGAATCGATATCTCCTGAGCTATCATCTCTGCAATCTCCAAAGGCTCTCGATCCGTAATCTCGAGCTCCTTCACCATTTCATTCGCCACATTCATCGGTGTATCGCTCACGACATCGAAGGGGAAGTAGATGTTCCTCACATGGCCTAGTGAGAGAGATCATGAGCATACATGATCAGTTTTGCAAAAGAAGTTCAAGATCTCGCAGCAGCGCGAGCTCCCGAGATTAATTACCTTCTTTGTCAGCAATTTGAACTTTGAGAAAGATCGTATCGCCCTCGGGGTTCATCTTCCCGGTGATACTCATATCGGTTCTCTTGATCGTGCAATCGACAATGTCGTCAACCTGATCAGACAAGTTCAAGTTCTTCTTGTGATCATGCAAAATGGAGTCCTGATCAGCCACGTGAGCAGGAGTAGTGTTCTTCAGTGTCAACGGCGGACCATGATGATCATCCAGTGCGAGAAAAGGATCAAGAAGTAGCTCCTTCGCCGATGATCTGTTCGCCACGTTTTCTAAACACCTACTGATGAATCGCTTCGCCTCTGGATCTTGTATGCGATAGAATGCTTCAGGCAATTTCCCCTACCAAAAGGCAGGCAACATTCAAACTAATTAATTAGTTTCAGCCTTAGAAATTCAACTCAAAATCCACAGGCAATTAATTCTCTCACCGAAGTAACTTTCTTGTAGATCTGAGCGGGATTGCAGCACTCGCTGTAAGGGCATTCGGCTGTGAGCATCTCAACCATGCACATGCCGTAGGAATAGATATCGACGAGCTCGTTGTACTCTTCCTCATAAAGCTCCGGCGCCATGAACTCGGGAGTACCGATGACGCTGTGCGCGGACTGGTGGCGGCGGAGGACGGCAGCGAGGCCGAGATCACCGATCTTGACTTGCCCGAGATGGCCGTTGACGAAGATGTTGTCGCACTTGATGTCCCTGTGGATCACCGGGGGATCGTGGCCGTGCAAGTAGACGAGACCATGCAGGATTTGGCGCGCCCAGCTCTTGATGGCTCTGATGTCGACTCGTGGATACGTCTGCCGGTACCTGAACGCCGTACGTACGTCAAGCTCGTTTGATTCAATTTAATTATTGCACGAAGTTGAGATCGACCGACGTACTCTCGGAGGGTACCGGAGGTGAACATCTCGGTGATGAAGTTGAGAGTCCGGTGCTGGATGTCGACCCACGAGGCGTGGAATCGGATGATGGATTCATGGCTAAGGGAGCTGAGAAGGTGCACCTCCGAGTACATCCGCTGCAGCGCCTCCGGCGACTGCATCACGATGCAGAGCTTGGCCTGGTTCCAGGCCACCTCCGTGCCATTTAACTCATCAAATGCCTTGTATCTGAACCTCTCCGTTAAGATATCTCTTCCCTTATCTTCTCAAAACAAAATTCTATTTATTCATTTAATTCCTTGCTAAAAAGACTGAAATTAAATTGTTTTTCTTTTGGAGGATACACAGTCTTGGTGGCTCCTTTCCCGAGCACTTCATCAAACTGTTATCAGATATATCACACAAAAACAGAGATCATGAGAAGTCTGCAAAGTTCTCAGTTCTTTCATTATGCGATACATAAGACAAACGATTGAATTATACGCTAAGATATATGACAATTAATCAAGTCGATTCCAAGAATTAATTAATAGCAGACAAATCTCTCACTGCGACGGACTCACGCAGCAAATCGTCTCATATATGTCAAAAAAAATGACGTTGATTCTTTAGAAAATTGCAGAGATGGTTGGCAACTCGCAATTCTCATCATTCAATAGTATTAGATGCTCCACATCGTTTTCTCCATGTGGCTTTCCATGGAGAAAAATATGCTTTCTTTCTTTTCTGTAAAGGCATCACGACCAATAGCTAATTCCATGGAAATGAAGAAAATAATTACAGCTACAATAATTGAGTTTGAGTACACGTCAACTCGAAGAATTCATTAATATTGTAACAGGACATGTTTTTGCCCAATTTACGAAGAGCTCTGCTTCTTTAATTCCCTGAATAATCAAGAACCAACAACGACAGAAGGAATTGTTTCATATATAATAATAAAAAGAGAGATCGAACTTTATATGATTCATTAAACAAAGAAGCTAGCTAAGGGATGAACTTTAATTATTTTAGAAATCAGCATGAGAAAGCTTACGCGTCCATAGCGGCCGGAGGGATCGACCTCCACGTAACCATTACCGTCGGTGAGGCTCCTCTCGGAGCTGCTGCGCTCCCACTCCCAGCGGCGTGCCTCCAACATGGCGAAGGACGAGGGCGGCGGTGGAGTGTCGTCGTTGGGTTCCGGCGGCAAGCGACTCTCATAGGAAGATCAACAAGAAGGGAATTGAGAATTTATGGACAAGAAACAGTCATCGTCATATATAAGTGGAGGAGGATAAGGAATCGAGATGCTTGTTTAATTTCTTCGCCTCTGTGATTGTGTCTGAGAATTTTCTTTGTGCTTGTTCTGGTGAACGCACTGCTTGTGGTGGTGGTTCAAGTGGCGGCTTTTGCAGGCCAACGTCGCGTATATATCCTCTGTTCTGGTCCGTCTACACGCGCACACTTTGAGAATTTATTTATTTTATTTTTTTGGGGAAATTTATGGAATATATATTGTGGACGGAGATTAGTCAAAGAAATAAATTAAATGTGGTCGATTAATTATTCGTAAGGTTTTTTTTTTCTTCTTGTTTTTGATCTAAAAATTAAATGGAAGAAAGTTCTCGCACGTCAAATATCGGTCGATACGAGAAATTACAAATTACGAAAAGGTGGGAGCGGAATTTGCATGTGAAAATCACGGAGAAGAAAATTGTGGTCTTTTAATTTTGTTATCATCCTATTGCAGTCACAATAGGGGGGAAAATAATTAAGAGACCGACGGCGGCCGGAGATGAGGTTTTCCGGCGGTGGCAGACGTTCGTCAGTTTGGTGAAAGACCAGGGAAGGAGAGGCGAGTTTTTGGGTCAATATTGTTTCCTTGTGCGATTCATCATCAGGATTAGGGTCAGCTATTTCAGCTGATGATTAGATTGTTAGCCAGATGTTGCCTTGTGACGAGATGATTTTGACATTTGTGTGCAAATTGATGTTTGACATTATTAGATGATTAAGCAAGCACACTGATAAGGTGAAAAAAAGGGCCCATCCAAGAGCGGATCAAAATAATAAGAATCGACTAACGGGGAGGTAAAATTAAACGGTCAAAATCATAGGATCGGATAGATCACGAGATTACGAACTGTAAATCAGGTAATGTTGGTCGAGTGAGTCTTTAGCATAGGTCGGACGTGAAAAACTGACCAGATCGTTCAAACGATCATCCTCTATAATTTGTAGCTGAGGTTAGGAGCTAAGTACAAAGTTATTCTGCTCATCGCCCTTGCCGATCGGACCTTAGTTCCGACCAAATGGTCGTCGGTCGACCTATAGCGGAACTTAGATATCTGTCATATCGTACCCTTTTGAAAGATTGTGCCAAAAAGAACAAAGAATATCTCGTCGGTAAATCATCCTTTAGAAACTTTCAGCATGCCAACTCACAATGATTTATAGGTTCATTTGAGAAAAGATATCAAAAGTACTTTATGGTATGTCCTTTTTTTAGAAAGCTTTAGAAAATGTGTTAATACTTTGAGATATATGTGGCAAAAAAGGTGATTCGCTCGCCCCCAGCGCCCTCACCAACCCGTCCCTAGGCCAACACGGAGGAGTTAAATCACGGGTGGTTACTAGCCATTAGTACAAATGGACAAGACATGGGGGAGGTCATGCTTGGTCACGCCGAATTCCGACCCCAAGACCTTATGTGGCAACACCCTATACTTTAACCATCGCACCGCCTCGAGGGGACAATACTTTGAGATATATGCATAATGCAATGGTGGCACTCTAAAAAGGTATGCGATGTTTCTTATTTACACACGTCATTCGCTACTTCATTATTTCCTTCTCTGAGACCGAGTTGATTTGAGTATTGAAGGACTAACGATAAGGACACTCCTTATATTATCTGGTGGTAAAAGGTGAATACGCTCGTTCTCAGCGCCCCCGCCAATCCGTCCCAGGGCTAACACGGAGGAGGTAAATCACGGGCGGCTACTAGCTTTTGGAATAATGACTAGTACATAAGGGAGACATTTTATCTCGGTTTTGTCGAGATTTGAACCCTAGATCTTATGATGACAACACTTTATGTGCTAGCCACTAGACCGTCCCGAGAAGACATACTCCTTATATTACAGGACAATAAGAAGTTTTCATCAAAATAATAGTAAAATCACATCCCAACTCACTACCTTCGTCAATCAATTTCGGATAGAATCACACACAATTTGAGCACGTCCAATTGACTAGTCAACTCAAATTATGATAATTAATTAAAACGATCGTGTGAAATCTTTATTTGGTATGATAAAGATTAATCTTTGTTGCGTTTAATATTTATTTACTTAGACTCGTGGATTACGTTATGATATTATTGTATTCGGATCGATCCCCCCACTATCAGCCACAAATTGTTTTTTATTCTAAGGCAAAACCTTCTACGTGTCCGTGGCTCGACGACAAGAGATAATTTTGCCATTTAATTTTATTAATAACGATAAACATGTTTTCCACCGGTTAGAAAGATTAAAGAATCGCTGCAGTAGCTTTCCCTTTAATTTTGGACCCAACTCCTTTCCCTTTCATTTTGGATCCTTTCAATCGATCACTTCCCACTAAGTAAACACTGTTGATCCTCCAACGCATCGAACTCTACCGGTGCACTTTTAATCCTTTTGCCTTTCTTCATCAATTAGTTTACCTAATCCAATTTGCACATTTTCCTTCTTGTGTATATTCATGACCTCTTCATTGTCAATCGGTGTATATCCTTTAAAATAGTTGTTTCCTCTCCCATCTTTCTTCAACATTGTCTCATCAGTTTTGAGAACTTGTTCTAATGACTTCTGTTATCTGTTGGTTTTTAATTGTTGGATGGGCAACACAAATGTGCAACACAACAGAAGATGTAAAAAATAGATTAAATGACTTTTAAAAAAATATCACAACAAAATAATTTTATTTAGATGGAACAAGTGACTTTATTTAATTATAAAATTTTTTATAAATTCTCTTATAATTTAACATGCAAAATTATAATATTTTATTTACAATTTTCTAAAAAATTAGAAGCATTACCTTGTTCGTGTCTAAGATTTGCAAGTCGCCGGAGTTCCGATGGACAAAAGTGTGAGCTATCTCTCTTAACTTTTCTCACAAAAATCAACTATAAAATTTTTCATCAAAAATTCTCTTCTCTTCAAAGAGAGAGATAGACATATATTATATAGCACAGGAGAGAGATCAACGTATATATAAAAGTGGGAGAGATGGGGGAAGTCATGAATTATAAAGTGGGAGAGAAAAAAAAGGAGAACTTGTATTATAAAATTGTGAGAATATTTATAATATTTTTAAATATTTGATTTCTCTCTTTTATATTTTATTTGTAATCAAATTATAAATAGAATTTGATTTCTCTCTTATATATATTTTATTTGCAATCAAATTACAAATAGAATATCTAAACATTTGATTTCACTTTTTTATATTTTATTTGTAATCAAATTACAAATAGAATATCCCCTTTAGTTAAAATAATAAACAATTTTATTAGTTAATAAATTTTGTGAAAATAAATAATTAATCAAATTAATTATTTAAGAGTATCCATCATGATTATACAAAGATGGTTTGGGGATCATGGACCCATAATTTCAAGCTCCAATAAATTTAGATAAAATTAATTAAAGTTCTTTAATTAATTATCTAATTTATTAACTCCAAGATTATTCCACTAAAATCCGGAATTGCACTCTTGAGAATTATGGAACATATTTACTCAAAAGATTTGAACAGTCCATTGATATAATCAT
>JBBMJZ010016994.1:0-10957 GCA_037833815.1 Zingiber zerumbet | reverse complement strand
CCACCTAGGGTTACCACCTCTTAAGACCTAAGGTTACCGCCCTTTAGGATTTTCCGCCACCTAGGGTTTCCACCCCCTAGAACCTAAAGTTACCGCCCCTTAGGGTTTTCCACCTTCCTAATCGCAGTTAGGACTTTTCTGAAAATTCATTTAAGCATGCTAGATGACAACTAACCTTAACTTTGAATTCTTTTGCCATTATCAAAACTTGGGTTTGATCGTCGGATGCTTCCCGCACCAATAAAAAAAAACTTTGAGAGATATGTTTAAGAGGGTATAAACATGTAATATGAAACTATGACAAACACATATCGAATAAGGAAGACCAAAAAGACTTTGTGAACAACAATAAAACTAGATTAAATTTATTTAAGTATATATGATGATATTGTAGGAGATAAAGTTAAATAACGTAAAATGATCCATATATAAAACCGTCAACTCGGGTTGGTTTGTCAGGTTGGCCTGCTCCATATAACAATTTAAGCAGGTTGGGTTGAAATTTTATCAACTCAAACTCACCGAAAGCTGACCTGCCTAAGTTCGTGACACACGCGGGTCGGCTCATGACGAGCTTGAGTTGACCCGCGGGTTGATAAATATATGTAAACCAAGTTTTATATTAATTTATTATTTTTTATAAATTTGAAATAAAAATAGTATTTTTTTCATCCTGAATACTTGTTTTTGTCGATTTACATTTAAAATTATTATATTTTGATACATTTGATTGAAAAAATCTTTTCAAAATAAAATGTTGAAGATGTAATTTTTTTTTTTGTTTGATCGACTCATAGATTGACCTGTCTAATTAATAATCCGCCTTAGATTAAAGATTTTTAACTCACTAGCCTTAAATTAGATTGGGTTGGATTAAAGATTTTTAAATTCACCAAGATAACGGACCTACCTATCCTATTCAGCCTAATGGTCGGCCAGGTATGCAAACTTATTTAAATATGAAAAATAATTTTTTTTTTTACTTTAATTTAGGTTAAAATAGGTAAAGAATTATTTTAGAAAAAAAATTAAGAATCGTGCTATTTAAACGGACGAAATACCTATCCTCCGCGGAGCGATCTTGTGGGCGGCCATGGCGATCTGTTTGAGCTGCGGGGAAGACGATACCGTGGTGGATCCGGACTCAGGCGCCTGTGTCTGTTGCTCCTGCGGCTGCATAGTCTCCACCGACGAGTTCCGCCACCAGGCCTTCACCTCTGACGGCCAGGCTACTGGCTTCCTCCACAACATCACCGATTTTGACTACCGCCAGCGGAAGCTCCACCGCGCTCGATCCCAAATAGAGGATCTTACCTCTGCCCTCGGCCTCTCCTCCCTTCGAGCGACCGATGTTTCGGACCTCATCTCCGAAGCCACTGACGGCTCCTTTGGCGACGGCCAGTGGTTCAGCGACCTCATCGCTGCCTGCTCCTACATCGTCGCGCGACGCCACCGCATCCCTACCTCCCTTACTGAGGCGGCCGACGCTGTAGGCCGTGATGCCTGTGACGTTGGTCACATGGTCACCCGTGTCGTGCAGCATCTTCACCTTCCCTCGCTCCCGGAGTTCAATATTGCTGCTGCCCTCGATCGCGTGGTTAATACCTGCCAAAGCTTCAAGGGGCTGGATCCTGAGAAATCGAAAGAGTTAATCGGCCAAGGGCAATTCCTTCTCAACTGCGCCACCAAATGGTTCCTCACAACTGGGCGCCAGCCGCTTCCGGTGGTTGCTGCGGTCCTCGCCTTTGTGGCGGATGTTAACGGGGTTAAAGTTTCCGTGGAGGAGATTGCGGAGGGGATTCCTGCTGGGGTAACCACAAGCAAGCTCCGGCTCAAGGAGCTAATGGAGACCCTCATTAGGGTTGCAAGATCCTCGCTTCCATGGGGGAAGGACGTCACACTCCAAAACCTAACGCTAAATGCCCCTTTGCTGATTCGCTTGATGGAGAGGAAATCAAAATCGAACCATTCTGTGGATCTTGGCTTTGACTTCGATGCCTTTTCCGGTGCTCTGAAAAAGGACAACGAGGACGAATCTAAGTACTTCAAGATCGGTGAAGAACTAGATTGTACTGCAAACTGTGACAATTTTGCCTATGCTAAACTGTCAGGGGAGTGCATATCAAGTGCCTACGATAAAGTCTTGGAAAGAATTGATCACCTTAAAGCAATTGGAGAGTTTGATAAGGACCGATCAAAAAGGATGAGGAGGGAGATAGTGGAGACCAGGGCACTCCAAGATGCTTGGGAGGGGAGGTGGGACAGAGAAAATAAATTGACGCTGGAGCAGGTCTTGGAACGTGATGTGGGCTTTTATGCTCAGCCCCCGTCTTTTGTTGCTGGTGTGCAATCCAGGAGATTCAGGAGAGCTAAGATAGAAGCTGCTAAACAACGGATTCAAAAGATTATGAAAACATTTGGAACCAAGCAAAATGCTGATGGAGGCGTCAAGGTGGAGGATTGTGTTGTGGAAGAGAGGGTAGGCAGGAAGAGGAGAAGAATAAAGAAGCAATGTGAGGATAAGCTTGATTGGGAAGACTGCATAATTGAGCTTTTGCTGCTTCATCGAGTGGGGGAGGATGAAATAGAGCAAGGTCAATATAAAAGATTGCTCGACTTGCATGTATTCTGTTTGTAGGCAGAGTTATGAAACACCAAACAGTTCATGCATTGACAGATTTGAAGAGTCAAAGGTCTTTGAATTCATTTTGCCAATTATTTTTTTGAATATTACTTCTATTTTGATACAGAAACAAAATTTTGTTAGTGATTTTTGTCAATGTGATTTAATTTTGTTTTATCATGATATATCTGTACCAACAATTCTGTAAAGCGACACTATAAACCTGAGAAATTATTACGATTTCTTTGTCGTTTTCTCAATTAAGCAAACTATCTGATATGTTTTTTTGTGTTGTTTTTTATCTGAAGTTTCATTTGATTGTTTTTACTGAATTATTTAAGCATTTTTCTCCTTTCTCTATAAATTGTTAAAAAATGATCTTTTCAACTTTTTTGATTACTGAACTAGAACATTTGAAGTAGAAGCATACATGAAACTTATGTTGCATTTCACATTCTTAGAAGTGTTTCCCAACTGGAATTTCCCCTGGGCTACAGATTTGTTCTCCCTTGGTGTACATGCACATTATTTCTACATAGTGCTCTTTCTGTGATATAGGATAAACAATTTGAAATGCAGATGAATGCATGAATAGGAATTATGCAGTGTAAATATCTGCAAACATCTTTATACTAATATTTGCAGCTAAGGCTGTTTTATATCATATCAAAATAGATAAAAAATTTGTTTGTCGTTTTAAAAAGAACCAAGGCTGAACATTCTCATTTCATTTGTAAATCTCATGGCTTTAGTTTGGTTTTATTTTTATTTGAAATCTTACAAATGAAAGTTCTAGTTTGGATTGAAATTTGCTAATGTTTTGATAAATCAATTCTGCATACTCCTACATGCTTATGAGTTTCCAGGGTGATGGTGATGAGGAAAAGAAAGAGATGGGTGTGAGAAACTTCATAGCATGATTATCTCATTTAACATGCTTATTGGCTTGCGAGAAAGATGAGAGAGATTGTTCCCCTTTTCTTTCAAAAAAAAATCAAGGAATTTCATTCAAAAATAGTGATTTTATCATTTCATATATATAAATTTATATATTTGTTCATTTTTTGTTTTGATCAACATCTGCTGGAACAATGAAGATGCCCAGGCTTGTTTGCCAAAGCTACAACTGAAGAAGTTGAAAGTTATGGTAAGTGTTATCTTTTGTTTAACTGCTAGATTCTGTGCAACCTTCCTGAGTTGAATGTGCACATTGTGCTCCTTTTTTTTGGTTTTTGGGTTTTGTTTGACAATTGAAGTTTGTGTATTCCATTTACATTATTGTGGATCTTGATACCTTTTTCTACTTTAGAATTCTGTCCCATCTTCAAAGGCCAAACCTGTTGCCAAGACTGTCAACAAGAGTGTAGCAGCAGTGAGGAAGATGATGATGATAGCTCTGAAGAAAGTTCAGATGATGAATGTTCAAAACGGCAACAAGCTAAGAAAGTAACTCTTGACTTTCTATCTTTTCAAACATCTATGCTGTCATGCTGTCAATAAGCTGCTAGATTCTGTGTACAACATTGCTGAGTTGAATATGCTCGTTGTGTTTCTTTTTGTGATTTTCTGGTTTTGTTTGACGATTGAAGTTTGTGTATTCCATTTACATTATGTGGATCTTAATACCTTTTCTGTTTTATGATTCTGTCCCATCTTCAAAGACCAAATCTGTTGCTAAGACTGTCAAAAAAGAGAACAGCAGTAGTGAGGAAGATCAGAATGATAGCTCTGAAGAAAATTCAGATGATGAACCTTCTGAACAGCAACAAGCTATAAGAAGGTAACTCTAGACTTCCTCTCTTTTCAGTCATGTATGCTGCAAACAGGCTATGAAAATCAAGTACGGTGTTGAAAGGTACGCCAAGTGTTATCTTTTGTTTGGCTGCTAGAATCTGTGTATAAATTCGCTGAGTTGAATATGCACATTGTGTTCCTTTTTTTTGTTTTTTGATTTTGCTTGATGATTGAAGTTTTTTGTATTCCATTTACATTCTTGTGTATCCAAATTTTCACAACTTATCTTGTTGTGCCTCACATAGTTAATATACTTTCTTCTTTAATATCGCTGGGTGACTCAAGTATCTACAAAGAGCAATAGCTCTGACTCAGCTGAGGAATCTTTTGATGAGGAAAGTGAAGATGAGAAGCCACTTAAGACTCCGAAGAAGGTAGTTTTGAGTAGTAGATACATGCATGCATCAGCATATATATGCCCTTTGATTAAATGGCAATTATGTGACTTTGTGTTCACTTATAGGGTATCAGAACTACCTATTAAACGTTTCACATAGGGCAATCTTAGAGCATGTGTGGGAAAGATGGCCAGATGATCAATAGTGTGGAACTGTTTTGCACATCCCAATGGTGAATGGTGCTGAGATATGTTAGCAGTGCATTGGAATTGGCATCGCTTACATTATCTAGTACTACTGAACTTAGTTTGTGTTAGAAATCCTATCATAAAGCAAATTTTTCTTTGCGTTAAGGAGAATCAAACCAGGAAAACCTATCTTATAAAATTTTCTTCTTTACCCTGTTCTTTCAAAGTTGTTTCCTTCCCTCATAGGAAGCATGGCCTAGAGGACTCATCACTTTTTGTTCTTTTTCACTGCATCATTGATTTTTTTTACACCCTATAAATGTATACTTCTTTAGAACAAATTCACAATCCATCATATAGTTGGATTTTCCTACTTCAGTTCTGGTTCAATTCAACCCATCTAGTTTGAATTTTTTGTGACCTATTAAATCTTGCACAGTGGTGAGTTAAAATAATTGATGATTAAAGTAATCAGTGAAATTTTGATAAGTTAATCTTGGTTTCATTTATTTGACATCAAGCAATTTCTAATATGTCCAAAATTATTGGTCCTGAAGATTTAGCTAAAGGAGAATCAAGAAGGCAGGTGTTTTAACCTCTTTGCATTCAACTCTACTAATTTTATGAGCACTCATCTTGATTCGATACCCTAGGATGAATTTCAAGTTCTGCCATGATCCTAAGACACCCTGGATTCCAACTTTAGGGTTTGAAAATCTCTGATTGACTGGTATCATCAATATAATCGCTTAAATTTTTGTCATCCATATTGCTGAGTAATAGCAAGGTTATGTTTGACACAACTGTCATCACTAACTGTGACCTGCTTTGTTTGGTGTTTTGGGGATCTGGTTAGTTGTTTCTATGAGATGGTGTTGTTGCTAATGCAGGATAATCCACTGTTTGTAGATGCTAGTGTGGTTAGTGCTGAAAAACAAACTGCTACGAAGTCTGAAAAGAAAATGGTATCATCCACTGTTTTGTTTTATGTATGATTGTGAACAAAATTTTAGTTCCTTTTCTGTTCATATAGTCAGGGCAAACTGATTTTTTTATTCTTTATTATCTTAAAATTGTTACAACTCAGAACACTATTTATTGGAAACTTGTCCTATGATGTTGGACAGGATGATGTGTAAGTGTAACTTTATATGAAATTTACTATGATGCTTCTATATTATATATAAAACTTTTGTGATGTAATATTTTGATTTTCTTTCTTTCAGGGCTGAATTCTTAAGGCTGCAGGGGAAGTTGATGTGCGTTTGGCTACAGCAGAAGATGGAAGCTTCAAGGGATTTGGTCATGTCATATTTGCTACTGAGGAAAATGCTAAGAAGGTTTATCATCTTTTATTTGTTTAATCTGCTTCAGTCATTAGCTTCTTTTTTGACATCTCTCTATTAGAATTTAACCATTGCAAAGCTTCTTTCAAATTGCTCAGACAAATAACAGAGATTCAATTGTTTTATAAAATTCATTTGTTTTTTTCTTTCCTTCTGTAGGCAGTCGAATTGAATGGCGCAATGAATTATTTGGTCGTGGTGTTAGACTTGATGTGGCCTGTGAAAGAGGTTCCTACTCAGAGTGGGTAAATTTCTCAACTAAATTTGGTCAAGGTCGTAAGGGGAATTGGGGAAAGACATTCTAATTTGAATGAATTTTTTTAGTGTCGTCATATTTGCATTTTTCAAATAGGTTCATCTAAAGCATTTTTTTTTGTAATATTTCAAAGGATGCACATCTATCTTTTTCTTTTTCAGTAAGGATAACTACCAAAAGGGCAGCAAAAGTCAAAGTCAAACCATATTTGTGAAAGGCTTCGATAGATCACTTGAAGAGGATCAGGTATATTGTTGTATTTCAATGCATCTTGTATTCTCCTCTCAAATGTTGCTAAACAATGATGCTCGGCACTTGTTCAGATCAGGAGCTCTCTTGAGGAGCATTTTGGCTCATGCGGAGAGATTACTTGAATCTCCATTCCCAGGATTATGAAACTGGAGCTCCCGAAGGGTTTGTTCCTTTTAATCCAATCTGGTTTCGACTGGCAAACATATATTTGAGTTTCGAAACTCTCTTTAATTTTCTTTATACTTTCATGTTTTGTGTCAGGATTGCATACATGGGCTTCAAGGATCAGAAAAGTTTCAACAAGGCATATGAGCTCAATGGTTCTGATCTTGAAGGATACACATAAACTGTGGATGAGGCAAAGCCGAGAGCTAATAATTGTGATGGTGGCTGGAGTGGTGGCAGGGATGGTGCAGGTAGAAGCGGCGGGAGATTTGGAGGAAGAGACGGTGCCAAACGTGGTGGAAGGGGTGGCAGTGGCAGTGGACCTGACTTTGGCAGCAGTGGCCATGGTTGTGTGGTCGTACACCATTCAGGCAGCAAAGTTCTGGGACACATAGTACAGGTTTGTGAACAAGTATAATCACTTTGGATAATCTCATGCATCTGTGCCCAGCATTTTTGATAAATTCACCATTTTGCAGGAAAAAAGACCACCTTCGGTGACGATCAGTCAAATTTGGAATCTTCGCTGAAGATCAATTTTGTCTGGTGGCCTGTGTTGGTTCAGCAACACCACCGTCACCATTGCCATCGACGATGATGCCGTTGTGTTTGATCCACAAGGAACTTGCAAACGTTCTAAGGTATTGCTTTTGTTATCAGTGTTGTTGATTTCCACCTCCATCTCCTTCTTTGTCATGCCTA
The DNA here is from genome assembly GCA_037833815.1 of Zingiber zerumbet. Lineage (NCBI taxonomy): Eukaryota > Viridiplantae > Streptophyta > Magnoliopsida > Zingiberales > Zingiberaceae > Zingiber > Zingiber zerumbet. Next base: position 3,293 of record JBBMJZ010016994.1, on the reverse strand, counting down.
TAATAGCTCTTGCCTGCCATTATAAATTCGTCAACAAATTTATCATAGAACATTTCACAATTGCTGGAAATCTCATTTTCAAACTTGTGTTCTTTCCAGAGTTCTAAACTGCCAAAATGTGAAAAAATAAACAATAAAAAGTTATACCTGCATCTCTGTAACATCACATGCAAATCCTTCCATTGTAAAATATAGTGATGTTGTCATCGTCCCCTTGCTTCAACTCTCGAGCTTTCCCTGTTCTTAGAGATCAGGGGATGGTACTCCTGACATAACTTCATATTGGCATAGTCAATCACCTCACCTGCCACTTGCCTTCTTAGTCACCGTGATTTATCTCCTCCGTGTTGGTCTTGAGGCGGGCTGGTGGGGGCGCTAGGGGTGAGCGTATTCACCTTTTACCACATATTGGTATAGTTGAGCTTTTAGTAACAGTGTCTGTTCCAGTTCTAGAGATGCTACTTGTTGCTAGTGTTGCAAATAATAAACATCTCAACGATGTAAGTTTCCGACATCAAGAAGTTATTTCTAAAAGCTATAACATTTCTGAAAGTTCACGTTTGCAATCTATCTGACGAACTCGAGAGTTGTTACTGATTGATACTGATCGTGTATGATTGATCAGTATCAACGAGTTGTTCTGAAAGTTCACTTCGATCGTGTATGATTGATACTGATTTTGTTTTATGAGTTGAATCCCACCTGCTCTTTTTTATCTAGGACAACTACAGTGGACAACATGATCTTATTGTGAGTTTCAAATTATCTTCATCGATCTGATCCAATGTTGTGCAATTGTACCCACGAACTATAACATTTCTGAAAGTTAGCGTGTAGTCTTTCTGACTTGAAGGAAACTCTAAAGCAGTGCTGAGAATAACTAAGTGTTTGCTCAAACTATTTGCATCACATTGCCTCGTCATATCCAATTTAGAAGATCTCTAATCATGAACAAAGTGTGCCAAAATCATGAATACAAAGTAAGAAACCAGACTTCTGCATGTTTTGAACTGACTCGAAGAGTATACAAGCAGACATGTAGATCTCAAGAAAGGCATTTTACAAAGAGAACTGAAATATACACAATTCAAATGACAAATGCTGTGATCGGATGATCTGAACAAGTATTTCGGATAAGACATTACTTATCACAAGAATAGAACGAATATTATGGTTCCTCTTGTACACTTTGTGTGAGTAGCATTTGCTATGTGATCACCAATACTATTGTAGTGATAACAATGAATTTAACCAAAAAAGTTAACAAGTTCCGCATCACTACCGGGCACAACATTCATCTGAAAACCGACAGTAGGAAGTGAAGAATCTTCTAAAGCCAATCTCAATGAATGAGAGGGCAAGGGTGTCGGTGCGCTACAAGCCAACCAAGCAGTGAAATTGTCCAGTAATTGTTCATGCCATGAATTATTCCCCAGGCTATCGATCAGCCCACAATAATCCCTGACCAATGACCTATGAAACTTGCCTGCGGTACAATTATGAATGTGAAGATCAACGACTCAAAGAGCACAAAGCAGATTGGCAAAGAGAGAACTCCGAATAACTTCAGACTTGAAAATGGTTGCTTCACTGCAAGGATCGTCATCCACCCAAATACCCCACACGAATAACCTGCAGCTGTTACTCTTCCAAAGTGCACTCATGTTGAAGACCAAATGCACCACGCTGCTATGAGAGAATGCACAGATAATGATCCTCCAAGACTGCACTTCAATCGCCGTTTCGTAGCTTAAGCCCACGGTCGCATATACGATGTTCTTCTTCTGAGTGTAGAGCCAAATTGCAGAGCATACGGCGACGATGCAACTATAGCAGGTTTTTCCCATATCAAGAACTTGAGCAAGGGCTTGTAGAGAAGAACCCACAAATAACTCAGAATCTATCTCACAATTCAACTTTGACACTTGTTCTTGAGTCCAGAAACAACAAATCCAGTGCTCAAGCAGGACCGAGATGGCTCACAAAATGTCTGGTAAGGAAGGAAAAAAACCATAATTTGATGTTAGGATCACACAAGCCTAACATCAATCACCAATCCAAGAACCTATCTTTCTAAAAAAACTGCATCGGAATAAGATATCCAACAACTCAATCACTATGAAAACAAGCATTTCATGGGAAATCACAACCGAAACGATAGCAAGGACGAGTAAATCGAAATCTCGGGTTTGTTTTAGTGAAGAAAGAACGGAGAAGATTGAAATAGTCCATACCTATTATCGGAGAGGCTTTAGTGATCAAGATCCACGAACCAGATCTGAGTTTCTACTCGAGGAGTTCCTTCCTAGCGCGTTTGTTAATAATCCAAACAAACGAAACCAAACCAAACGAAATTGAGAAAAAGCTTTTAAGCAACGAAATATATATATATATATATAAACACCTCTAATTACTAAAATAGTCAGATGAGCATTTTTTTATATTATACACTCACATAAATTCATCATGCAGAATGCAATATGTCCCTCATAATTATTTGTATTCTAATATCACTATTTATTCCAACTCACATAAATTCGCCGTCCAACAGAAAATTAATGATTTAATTTAAATTTTATCATGATTTAATTCGATTATTTTATTTTATTATTAAGAAAAAATGAGGAGTCTCTCTCTCTCCCTTTTCTAAAAATAGAAACCATTGATTCGATCATTTAATGGTTTTGCCGACATTAAATCTTTACAACGTACCAAGTTTCTTACTCCTCCTTTCGTTGTCGATTTGGGAAACCTTCGCCGCCATCGTCAGACATGGAAAGACACCGGGGAAGTCGGAAGGGCCAAGCCCGCCTTTTCTACTTTGCAATCTGCCAACGCCTCCTCCTCCACCGAGTGTGTCATCTTCCTGAGGGCGCCGCTCTCTCCCCTCCTCTCCTGTGCGAGCGACGCCGATCCAGAGCAGTGGCCTCTTCAGCAGCATCATCTCTTGTGAGTGGAGGAATCGAGCCCCTTGGGAGCATAAACGGACCTTCAAAGAGCAATATGTTTCCTTTTCGTTTCCTTCGTCCATAGTTGCTCCTAATCTCTTTGTTCTTCTTGTGTTGTGCAGCAATTTGGGGGAAGACAACGAAGACTCCGAATCGAGTTTTGTCATCAACAAAGTTTTTGTTTTGAGGTAAGGATTTAGGAATTTGTAAAATTTAAAACAGATTTTACATAATATTTTTAGGGATAATTTCGTTTGGTCAGTCTGTTTAGATTATCAGGTAGGAGTTGATTGAGCCCTAAACTAAGGTTTTAATTAATTAAAACCCAAGTTTTAATTAAACCCT
>JBBMJZ010016975.1:0-10957 GCA_037833815.1 Zingiber zerumbet | reverse complement strand
TTATAATAAAATCCCCAACTTAAACTATTTAAAGGTGTTTGGGGTGTAAAGTTTATATTCTAAACACTAAGGACTACTTAGAAAAATTCACATCAAAATTAAATCCAGGAATCTTTTTAGGGTATTCCACAATCAGTAGGGCCTATAGAGTATAACAAAAGTACCCTAAAAGTTGAAGAAACAATTAATGTGATTTTTGTTGAAGAAAATAACTTACCTAACTTAATAAAAGAAAATCTTAATCAAAACACAGAAAATATTAATTCAAGAAATACACAAGATGATGAAGATGTTTAATTTAAACCTAAAGAAACAAAAGAACCAATTATTAACCCTAATTTAAGACCATCAAGAATAAGTATCAATCACCCATCTGACCAAATTTTGGGTGACATAACCCTAGGAGTTCGGACTAGGTCATCTTATAGAAACCTAAGTCAAATAGACCTCATTTCTAAAATTAAACCCAAAATTATAGAAGAAGCCCTACCAAACCCAAACTGGATATTAGCAATGCAAGTGGAGTTAGCCCAATTTGAAAGAAACCAGGTTTGGAAACTAGTACCTAAACCCATAAATAAAACCATAGTTGACACTAAATGGGTATTTATAAATAAATTGGATGATAAGGGTGAAATAGTAAGAAATAAAGCTAGATTAATAGCAAAAGGGTTTAACCAAGTAGAAGGGTTAGATTATGATAAGACTTATGCCCCCGTGGCCAGACTTGAATCTATTAGAATGTTGTTGGCTTATGCAGCACATAAAGGAGTCAAGTTATACCAAATGGATGTAAAATCCACATTTTTAAATGGGTTCATTAAGGAAGAAGCATATGTTAGTCAACCCCCAGGATTTGAGGATCTGGACCAACCAAACCATGTTTTTAGGTTAAAAAAGGTCCTATATGGACTAAAACAAGAACCTAGGGTTTGGTATGAATGCCTATCAAATTATCTAATAACTAAAGGATTTAAACAAGGTCAAATAGATCAAACCTTATTTGTAAAACCCCTAAAAAAAGACATCTTTATAGCCCAAATTTATGTAGTTGATATAATTTTTGGTTCAACAAACACTAAATTTTTAAAAGAATTTACCAAATTAATGAAAAGTGAATTTGAAATGAGCCTAGTTGGAGAACTTAACTTTTTCTTAGGCTTACAAATTAAACAAACCAAAGATGAAATTTATATTTTTCAAACTAAATATGCTAAAGAACTAATCAGGAGATTTGGCATGGAAAATTCAAAAAATATAAATATTCCATTGGCAACTAATGTTAAAATCGACTCTAACTTAGAAGGAAAACCGGTAGACTTGAAATACTATCGAAGTACAATAGGAAGTCTACTCTACCTAACTGTAAGTCAACCTGATATTTTGTTTGCAGTAGGTATGTGTGCAAAATATCAATCTTGTGCAAAAGAGTCACACCTAACAAATGTTAAGAGAATTCTAAGGTATATTAAGGGAACCCTTAATATAGAACTTTGGTACCCTAGGAGTTGCACCTTTGACCTAATTAGCTATTCTGACTCACATTATGCCGGGTGCAAACTAGATAGAAAAAACACAAGTGGTAGCTATCAATTTCTAGGTTAGTGCCTAGTAAGTTGGTCAAGCAGAAAGCAACATTGTGTTGTCTTATCCACTACTGAAGCTGAGTACATAGCCCTAGGAGAATGTGCATCTCAACTATTATGAATGATGCATACCTTAAAAGACTATCAACTAGAATATAAAAATATAAAAATTTCAATTGATAATATAAGTTCAATTAACTTAACCAAGAATCCAATTCACCACTCAAGGACTAAACACATAGAAGTAAAATACCACTTTGTAAGGGATCATGTAGCTAAGGGTGATATTGTACTTAACTATGTTGAGTTCAAATCAAACCTGGCTGACATTTTCATAAACTCCTTACCTGAACTTGAGTGCAGTGGACTTAGAAGACAAATAGGAATGTGTTTGGTAGAATAAAGTTCAATTCCAAACTCAATTCTGCTTTACTTGGTTTTAAAATTCTAGGAAAATATATTCAAAATTCTAATTTTGTTAGTTTTTCAAAATCTAGATTTAGCCTAGGTATTACCCCCTAGAAAGCATGCACCCCTAGTTCTCAGCCAGAGCATCTCACAAGCACACTAGGATTACCTTGCTTGTGTATGAAAAATACTTAGAATGATGTGAGATGCATAGGGTACTGCCTGAACTTCAGAATGCTTATGTCTGTGCATCGACATAAGTCTAGGTAATAAATACCAACTATATATCAATCAAATTAAGTTATCCATGTTTAGTCAAAACTAATTAGAATAATTACTTAATTTGACTAACTAAGTGAAAGTTACTACCTCATGGTAAATAGCTAGTAACTAAAGGTTAGACATTTATTTAAAAGTACGTGTTTTGTTTACTCATGCTTAGACTCTAGGCCTTTAAAAATTAGCTAGCATTAATCAAGAGGGAGTAACCAATTTTTTAATATTCAATTTTTAAACTTTTTGACTTAATTTTGAAATAAAAATTATTTTGTTAACTTGGTTTTTGAAATCAAAACTATTTTGACTTAGTTTTGAAATAAAAAAATTATTTTCTTAACTTGGTTTTGAAATCAAAACTATTTTGACTTAGTTTTGAAATAAAAATTATTTTCTTAACTTGGTTTTTGAAATCAAAACTATCTTGACTTAGTTTTTGAAATGAAGATTATTTTGACTTAGTTTTAAAATTAAAACTCTGTTTAAAAATAAAATTATTTTAGTGTTGAAATACATATTATTTCTAACTTGGTGTTATTTCCAACTTGGTGTTGAAATTGTGTTTTGACTTAGTGAAGAAATTAAAAATATTTTTATTGATCTGATTTTTTAGTTCAAATTGTGATTAAAAAGTTTTTTTGAGTGTTTTTATCAAAATATGATTATCAAAAATCTTAATACTTAGCTAAGCTGTTTAAAGTACTTACTTGGGCTTCTCTTTCACATCTTTTAAAAAGCTAAAGTACTTAACTAAGTTTTAGAATTCTTTAAGTTTATATCACTTACTTTCTAAGTCATTTTCAAAAATTAAAAAATTTTGCTAGAGTTTCTTTATCAAAGCTAATATTTCAAGTATGAGCTGCCTCTCAGGGGAGCTAATTATTCCCTTCTATAGTTAGTATTTTTGATATATGGCAAAGGGGGAGAGGAAAGTGAAAGTTAAGCTAAAGATGAATAAAAAGTTAAGTTAAAGTTGAATAACTAGAACAATTTGGAAGTTAAGCTAATTTTGATATATATGTTTCAAATTACCTGATATTGTATTTTTGCTATGTGTTTTGAACTTATGCTATTATGTTTTACTTAACTTTGATTTTTGTTGCCATAATAAAAAAGGGGGAGATTGTTGGTGCAGAAAGCATCCGACTATCGAACCTAAGTTTTGATAATAGAAAAGGTTCAAAGTTAAGGTTAAATATTGTCTAACGTGTTTGAATGAGTTTGCAGGAAAGCCCTAAGTGTTCTTAGGAATAAGTCCTAGCTGCGGTTAGGCAGGTTAAAAACCCTAGGGGGTGGTAACCTTAGGTCCTAGGGGTGGTAACCCTAGGTCCTAGGGGGTGGTAACCCTAGGCGAAAAGTCTTGGCAGGTCGAAGGCTTCGAGAAAAAGTCCTACAGTCGGGTACTTTAGGTAGAAAGTCTTGGTGTCGCGAACCAGGTGAAAGACTTGGCAGGTCATGGAGCGAACGCCCAGCAGAAAGTCCTGGAGTTTTGGGCGCTAAGCAAAAGTCCAGTCGGTCTAGAGGACTGGTCTGGCAATATGTATACTCTCCTGAGTGGAGTATGTGAGGACGTGTTCCTCAGTGAGGGAACAGTAGGCATCGGTTGACCTAGGGTTTCCGGACGGGAATCCGAAGTCAGAACCAGATAGTCTAAAGACTGTCGAATGGTTTATTTATTATGTCCATATTGTGCTAACTTTGTTTTGAAGGGTATGGTTAGTTTGTTAGACTAACGTATTTTGCAAGAAGTAAATTAAACATCTTTACCTCGGATGAACAATACCCGAGGCGCCCTCCATGGAGCTTAGAGGCGCCTCGAGTCACATGCGGAGACCTCCTCGCAACAAGGAGCGAGGGAGCCCTCATGGAGCTTGAGGGCGCCCTGGACACTGGCGCGAGGGCGCCCTCCATGGGCTTGGAGGCGTCCTCAGGCGGATAAGTGGCGACCTATTCAGAGCTCATCCACGCTGCGGATTTGGCGGGGTTGAGGGCGCCCTCCATGGTGTTGGAGGCACCCTCCACGGGCCTTACAAGGCAGTCTCGAGCAGTAGCAAGGCATATCAACACAATAGTGATCTTTCTTCTGTGTGCTACTTAAAGAACATTCCGACAAAGCCGCAACTAGACTCCGACGACGAGAAGCCTCAAGTTCACTATTTTCTTTTGTCGTTGGTATATTTTATTGCATTTAATTGTAGTTCAAATTTTTAAATATTTTTAAATTGATAGTGATTAGCCACCGAAAGCAATCAACGATTGAGGGCCTTGGAGTAGGAGTCGCCACAGGCTCCGAACCAAGTAAAACTCTTGGTGTTTGCATTATTTGTTTTATTTCCACTGCGTCTTACTCAAAGTTTTCTGAAACGTAAGTGAAAGCAACGAGTGCTATTCACCCCCACCCCTCTAGCGCTTTCGATCCAACAGCATTTGCATTAACCATATGTATATGTCATTTGAGTATCCAATAACATTTATTTCCTACTTGATTAACTAGTAAGACTTGGGAACCCAAGCCATCTCACTTTTAGCATTTCTTTTTGACAAAGATAAGGACAGAGGCATGATTTTTACTTGAGCTAACCTAAGTCCAATTTTGTTATATATAGCCCATCTGGTCCTAAGCATCATATTTAAATATTTAGATCTAGACATAAACTTACTCAACGTCGACTTTTGCTCACTAACTTGGTTTTTCATATTAGAGTTCACTTCCTCAATCTTTGACACTTGAGTTGAAATTCCAACTTGACTAACCTAAGTCAGTGAGTCCAAGTTAATCCTTTCCTTAAGGTTTTTGATCTCTTTAAGTAAAACATTAACCTTAGTCTTGTATTTAGTTAGGGTCTTAGTCAAATATGAAATAGTAGCATACAATTTTTCAGTTAATGGATCTATTACCTCATCAGTTGACTCATCTGAGTCGCTAATTTGACTTTGAATCTAATACTAAATTGTAGTCTAACTTTGACTCTAAACTTGATGCTTCTCTGATTGCCGCAAGTGCTAGTAGGTTAACTTAGTCTAAATCTAATTTGGATTCTAATGAGGATTCATACCAAGTTGCTTTTAAGGCCTTCTTCTTCTTCTTCTTCTTCTTCTTCTTCTTCTTCTTCATCTTCTTCTTTCATGTTCTTTCTCCTTTTCTTCTAGTAGTAGACAATCAATTTTGAAATGACCCTTTTTCTTGCATTCAAAGCATTGAACATTCTCTAGATCCTTATTAAAAATTTTCTTTTTCATGAATCTCCGGGTGAACTTCTTTCTTCGGATCATCCGTTAAATTAAGTGTGCGACTTCTAAAGATAGACCATCTTTATCAGTTGATGATTCAAACTCTCCTTGGAACTCGGTATCTTCTTTTAGTTTGGATTTAGACTTGGACTTTCCTATAATCAAAGCTATAGCTATCTTTTTTTGATCAAGATTAGTATGTTCATGAACTTCAAAATCACAAAAGAATTCATCTAATTTTATAATTTACAGATCCTTGGATACTTTATAATCATCAACCATTGATGCCCATAAAGTGGTCCTTGGAAATTCTTTAAGTGCATACCCGATCAAGGTGTGACTTTTGACTTGTTCACTGATTGTGTGGATGTTGTTTAAGATTTCTTTAAAGCGGCTATGCAGTTGACTTGCTTATTCATTCTCCTTTATTTAGATGCTTTGGAGATAACTTAGTAGCAAATCTTCTTTAGAAATTCATAAATTAGTTGAACCTTCATTCAACTTGATTTGTTTTTCCCAAAGTTGCTTAGTGCTATTGAACAATCCTACTTTACTAAGTTATTCCTAAGTTAGCCCATGTTATAGTGTAGTTGTGGCTCTAGTATTAGATTAAGTCTTTCTTTTATTGTCCCTTGTCTAGTTTTTGAAGTAAACTGGGTTGCCCAATTCATTTGTAGGTAGTTCAAAGATCACCTTTATTATGAGATAGTTCTCAATATCATTCATGAGATAATATTCCATTCTCCCCTTCTAATATGAGAAGTTGTCGCCATTAAAGAGAGGAGGGAAGATTGTGCTTAATACTTCTTGTAGAGATATTTTTCCAAGATTCTTGAAAACCTTGGGTTAGTACCACAATCACACAAATTTGTTCAAGTTGTATTAAAGGCCAAGGACAAGATCTAGATTTGGTATGGTTGTAGTTAGAGTTTAGATTAGGTTTGGGCTAGGCTCAAATTATTTTAATTGATTTGGATTGATTTGTTCCAACTTAAAGCACAAAGTTCGCCCTATGTTAGATTCAAGTTTTACTTTGGGCAAATTGAGCAAGAGTTTCCTAAGTTAGCTTCCAGGCAGTAGCAAGACATAACAATCTTCTTGATTAGAACAACAATTACTTCCTAAGACAAAGCTAACTTAAGACTCTATCACTAAACTAACTTTAATACAATACCTTGGTCTAATTGATTTAAAGTGTCTAACCAGTTTAGAGTGAGGTGAGTTAGCTTCTGCTAATTCCATTTGACTAAATGCACCAGGTAGGGTACTCTTTACCCAACCTAGACATTAACCTAACTAAATTTGCCTAGTTACTATCAACTCAACCCTCTCTGATACCAAATTGTAGGATTAAACTCAACACTTGGGGGTGAATAATGTTATAAATTTTATGAGATAGAAGTAACTAAAATAATTGAATCAATAGAATAGCGTAGCGAAAATAGAAATAAATTAGAAGTGATTCAATCAAGTGTAGCTTAACAATATAAGAATGCAAAGGACTTAACTAGAAATTGAACATGCAAGTAGTTGATCAACCAAATCACAAATATAGACACACACATCAATTATAAAAATATAGTTTTTATTTCTAATTTCTCTTTTCTAGAAAGTCTCTAGAGGTGGAAAAACCTTACAGAAAAAAATATAAAAAATTAAGCATAATAAAATAAATATGGCAACACAAAAATAGGTGTTACTGATAAAAAAAATAAATATGGCAACACAAAAATCTAAAATTACATAGGTGTTGCTGATAAAAAATGAAGTGCAAGTTGTAGTGTCACAACACAGAAGGCGAGAGAGCACTTAGAACACGAGAACAAGAGTAAATTCTATGTAGATGAGTGATCATGTAATTTTCAAACTCTACCTCAAGTCTCTTTATATAGCCTTTCTTCGTTTACCTGGAGCCTCCCCGATCACCTGAAAGGGTGTTGACGTGCCTGTAACTTCTATCTGATAAATAACATTAATGGAGCTCTGTGTTCAATTGGAAGTCCTCCGGTCGCTTGGAGAGAGGTCAAATCTAATCTTGACCCGACTCACTTAAATTGCAAGATAATGCCATCTCCCAATAGCCTCAACCCATATACGATTGCCTAGACCCTTCGATTTCCATCATTGAGAGTTATCGCCAGCCAGTTGCCCAGACTCCCTCGGTTCATCTAGAATAGTCAAACCTTGCTTACCTATAATGGTTACATGTAACGAGTATAATAGAAAATGTAAAGTTACTCACACTTACTTTGGGGCTAGATACTCAACCCCGAGCCGACTCATTTAGACTAAGTTTCCAAGCTATAACTACCAGCTGATTCTATTTGGACTTGTTTGCCAAGCTTCAGCTCCCAACTTACTTCACTTGGTCTTATCCACTAAGCTCCAACTCCCAACTTACACCACTTGGACTTGTCCGCCAAGCTTCAGCTCTTAGCATACTCCACTTGGACTTGATTCACCTAGCTCTCGGCTAGGACTTTCTTGTTTGGATACCAACCAAGACTTAGCTCATGCCTGACTCCCAATCAGGTATTCAGATGACTAGCTCCACTAAGACTTAGTCACTCTCTAGTTCACAACTAGGTCTTTACATTGCCTAGCTTCACTAGGACTTTAGTTATTGCCTAGTTCACAACTAGGACTTGACCACTTGTCAAGTAACCTACTCTTGGACATTTGACATAACTTGTTAGATTACAACTAACCTTACTTAACCTTAGTCATACATCAAAACTCTAAATTAAATATTGTGCTCCTAATACCAACAATTTATTGTTGGGTTCCAATAATTTATTGATGCATTCCAACAATTTATGGATGTGTTATTGCAATTTATTGTTGCATTCAAACAATCAATTGTTGGGTTCCAACAAACCCCTTGTACACCCTCATACCCCGAATTCAAAGTTTTAAAGTCCATTGGTTGATTGATATACCTTATCAATCGATTGATACTCTTATTTTTACCTTACTAAAGTTGTATTCTTATTTTGCTTGATATCTAGTTGACGTTTACCTACTAGGACTTCTTTTTCTCAATATCAGATCAACCTTGACCTATCGATATTTTCTATTGCCCAACAACCGGCCAACCGTGACATATTGGGATTTTATCATTATTAAATATTTGACTTCCTTGAGCTGTTTAGACTTCTCATTTCATGCTTGACATCCGGCTAATCATGACCTGTTATGAGTTCCCTCGTCCTTAAGTTTCTGGTCAACCATAACCCATTTAGACTTTCCTCTTTCCAACTCCCTGTTGGATTTTGAATCACTAAGTGTCTTATCAATCGTGACACACTTGGACTTTCCTTTTGTCAACTCCTCGTTGGACTTCCAATCACCATGTGTCCAGTTAGCCATGACCCACCTGGACTTTCCTCCCCTTATGACATGCAACTTCTCATCAGTCTTTCGATCAATAAGTGTTTAATCAGCTGTGACCCACCTAGACTTTCCTTGCCTCATGCCAATGCTATGTTGGACTTCTGATAATGTTAAGTACTCAAACAATCTTGACCTACTTGATGTCTCACTTTACTATCTTGATCAAACACCATATTGGTCAATATCTACCATATTGGTCTCACTCTACTATACTGGTCAAACATCAAAACTCTCCAACTCTAGTCAACTCAAGCTTGGTTAGCTTGCTCAACTTGGCCAATCTTAACCTGATGTCAATTGCACCAACAAGGATTTCTTTTATTTTGAATGATAATTCTAGATAATACATCATCATGCACCTAAAGGCTTAGGTTTTCTTTTTTATTTGCTGGGATGTTTAAGATATGTACTATAAGAAAACTCTTAAATAACAATGAATTTAGCAATAATTTTTTTTTGTCACTATATTAGAGACCAAAATAATCTTTGCTCGATAATTAGCAATGAATATTAAATTTGGTCGATAATTAGTGACAGAAAAAATATCCTATCGCTAAATTTATGACTAATTAGCATATTTTCACCAGAATTTATATTTATTCTATTGGAAATAAATCTTCATAGCTAAACAAGCGATGGACAAAAAATTTTATCGTTAAAATAGAGACAGATGTTTATTTTCATGGATAAAATAGCAATGGAATTTTTTTTATGTTGCTAAATAGAGATTGAATTAAATTTGTGTCACTAAAATAAAGATGGAATAAAATTTCTGTCACTAAATGAGTTTCTAATTAGGGTTTGGATTTGGATTTTTTTTTCTTCCCACCAGCACAGTCTCCTTTTTGATCTCCTCTTTGGCTGATATCGATCCTCTTCAGCTCCAGCATGATCTCGATCCTCTCCGGCTCCAGCCTGATCTTGATCCTCTCCGACACTCATGATCTACTCTCCTCATCACATAAGCTTGTCTCCCCTCTCCTCTCCCCTTAACTTTGTCAACAGGGTCGTGACCTCAACCGACTGTGACCTTGGCCAATCGCGAGCCCTTGGCCGCTAGACCAAGGCTAGATGTGAGAGATCGGGTGGTTGTGGCCTTAACCCTAGCTATAAGCCCTTGGCTGGGATCCCTTAAGCGGTTGCGGCGTCAACCCTGGCTACGAGACTGTGACCTCATCCCTGGTTGCGAGGCCTTGGTCGGCTGCGACCTCAGGCCTAGCCATGGCCTAAGCCTCAGCCAGGAGGCCTCAACAAGCTGCAGCTTCATCCCTGGCAACATGGCCTCAAGAGATTGTGAGTTGTAGGGTTTAGGGAAAAATCCTAAATTTTTTGCCAAGTTGTAGGGTTTAGAGTGGAAATTCTAACTCGATAGAGGGCCTTTATATATTTTGTATTCCTTTGATTGAGCAACCTCTTGTATACTTATTTTTTGTGTGTTAATGAAATGCTTTGTAACGACCCGCCTTCTACTAACTAAGCTGTAAGGTCGACCGTTACATTATGCTGTGCTAACTGTGCGGAATACTGAATGAATTAAAATTTTCATTGTGCTAATGACTGTTACTAATTGCTGTAAAAGCTGACACTTAATGTTCTAAACGTACTTAGGAGCTGTACACATGCTAGGGGAGGTAATCTATGCCTCTTCGATGGTCATGAGCTGAAACTATGCCCTTCTAGCTGAAATCAGGCATTTCAATCGATCCACGGATCGATTGAGCTGTTGGATCGATCCACGGATCGATCCCACCTGCTACTGTGTTCGGGGAAAACTCTGGATCGATCGGCTGATCGATCCAGGCTTCCCGATCGATCGAGTGATCGATTCGGGAGCTCTCTGTTCGCGAGAGTTATTTCCCCCGATCGATCGGCTGATCGATCCAAGCTTGGATCGATCGGCTGATCGATCTGTGAACCTGCTGTTCGCGACAGAACGCGGCTGGGTCGATCGGCTGATCGATCCCAGCGCATTCTGTTCGCGGAATGAGCTTCCCGATCGATCCACGGATCGATTGAGAAGCCTCCGATCGATCCATGGATCGATCGGGGTTTCTGATTTCGTA
>JBBMJZ010016925.1:0-26819 GCA_037833815.1 Zingiber zerumbet | reverse complement strand
CCAGTTTATGCATCTGCATATTCATTGAACGAAGCTTGAAGGGTCTATGTCAATGTTAGCAATTCCATCGGGAAGAGCCCATGTTGGTAGCTGTTCTTCCTTCGCGTTGGTGGCCGAGGTTGCAGGCATAGAGGAAAGAAGGCACACTCTGATGAGAATTTTCCTTCTGTTCTTTAATTTGCTCTGGCTGGCAGAGAGGGGTATCATCTTGTTTGCCAAATGGGATGCCATCATCCTCTAGTTTGGCATATTCCTGGTCTCTTACTTTAGGTGGTCGTCCTCTACCTCATCCTCTTTCTCTTCCTCTTCCCCGGCCACGTCCTCTGGGGCTACCATTAGCGCTCCTCATAGCCTGCAGTTATCGAGAAAAGAAACATAGAACTGCTAACTCCTCGACAAATATGCACTATGTACCATCTTCGGGGACTGCTCCTCCTCTCTCAACTCCTTCATCGCCCTCTTCCTGCCAATTTACTGTTGCTGTTAGAGCTTCACCTATGACAGGAACAAACACTGAATCGTCTTGGGAAAGGAGTTACCTTCTATGGCCAATCCTTGTTTCGCCTTCACAAAGGTTCTATGCCCCCAAGGTTTGGTACCTTGTTGACAGCACCAGTTAAGAAATCATAAGCACTATAAGTCTTCACACATTGCTTTCTGGAAAGCTCAAAAAATAATAATAATAGTAAGAATAATGATAATAGTAATTCACTATTACTAGCTACGCCGTGAATCAAATAAGCCGCTGTAATTTGTTTAGCTTACCTAACATAATGTGTAAGAAAAGAGAAGAATTTACTAAAGTGCAAGATTGATTCGTACCATTACTTGAATGCGTAAATAGAAACTAAAATCCAACAAATAACAAATTTTATAATCAACAACAACAACAACAACAACAACCAAGCCTTTTTCAACTAGGTGGGGTCGGCTAAATAACAAATTTTATAATAGGGATTTTAAAATAGAGGAGCCTGATCTAGGAAAATCTCCAATACTAGGAACCGGATTTGGGTGTTTGCTCTGCGGCATAAGATCCTTTTAAGGATCCGGTACTAAGAAAACTTAGATTAGATATTGTCGCTGAGGACCATCATCTAGGTAATAAGAAGTTCCAACAGGATGCGTATAAAAGACAAACTAAAGTAGTATTATGTCCCTTGTCCTTTATCAAACTTGCATCCAATTAAACAATGACCATAAACAGACAATAAATATTTTTTTACTTATGATTAAAAAAGAAAAACTGTATCTCAGATTTACTGTCAAACTATTCCACTGTAAATACATAAAAAGAAAAGAAACTATAATTTGTACTTACAAATGTGAAGAATTTAATGTCTTAGCTCCTCTTTGAAGAGTAATTTCATACGTCCTGTCACAGAGGTCTTGCAAGAATAACTCCAATGCTTTTGCTGTCAGTTTGTCGAAGTAATGTATTAGCCATATCAAAAATTCAAACCTCATTCTTGAACAGTCGGATAGAAAACTGACTTCTGCTTTCACGAGAGAGAGGAAGTGAAAGAGAGAAAAAATCACTCTCAAAATTAACAAGAAAAAAGCATAAACTCAGATCTATTTTCATCTCACAATAGACACATTTGTCAATCCAAAAAGTAAGAAGAGTAATACCAAACAAAAGATGCAGAATGAAAAAGATGTCCTAAAATTACTCAAAAGCAATAACAAAATCATAAATCAAGACAACTATGACTTTGTTTTGTTCAGGTCATGAGGGAGTAAGTAGTTCATCTTGGAAAAAAAGCCACCTCATGCCAGGCCATATTAATCTTATATTAACAATTTACAAAACGCTAAATTAAGTGTAATGTTAAACTTTTCCACGAGATGGAATTTCATTCAAAACAAGGTTTTTGCAATACGAGAGACCCTCACATTCTTTTTCTCTATGATCGTAATCAGATGATATTACTTTATTAAAATTTCATTTGATTCAGAATGTCATGTGCTCCATTTTCTCTATTGATAAGAAGCAGGAGGAACTAGCCATGAATGTCATGGAGTAAGAATCTTTTAATATTTGTCGCAAATTTAGTAAGAAGTTGGGCAGGCAAGCAGAAGTAACTATGTAATAGTCTGTAGCACTTTTTGCATGAAGGATGTATAAGCAGGAGATATGGTCATTGTGGGTCATAGCATTTTGAAGAATTAAGGTAGATATAGGAGCCATGTGGTATATATATTGAGCAAAAGATGATATCGTTTACCCAAGCGGTCTAGTATCGCCGGGCCCATAGCAAGAAACAGGTAGATAAATCACGGGAGACATTTTGCTCTAGCGCAGTGACACTTTGCATGGGGGAGGTCACACACCCAACAAGGCATTTTGCACCGGAATTGATCCCAAACCTATTGGAGCAAACACTCATACATGTATCAACTACGTCAACCTGTGGGGACCCACACACGGGTAGAGGAGCAAGTTATGAGTCAACATTAGTAATTTCCTTTTTCACTTGTAAAGAATTTATTCTTTGATCATTCTTTCATTTTATCAAGAAGATACGCATATAATTAGGATACAGGCTGACAAGTTATAAGCCAAAATTAGTAATTTCCTTTTTCACTTGTAAAGAATTTATTCTTTGATCATTCTTTCATTTTATCAAGAAGATGCGAATATAATTAGGAGCAATGAAGTATGTAATACTTGCATTGTTTCAAGAGGTTAAGCAAGCAGGCTAACGAATTGTGGCTGATATGAGTTTCAAGTAATTGCATAGGTAGTCATGTAATCCATTTCAGAGGGGAAGGGACGGATCAGCTGCACAAATTACAATCAAAATGATCTCTCTTTCAGAGGGGGAAGGCATTGAGTATTCAAAAAAGGCTGAGTATTCAGTATCAATAGTAATAAGTGCACAACCAAAGAATAATCTTTCCAAATTTTATCACTTATAATAACCTTGAACTATCTTTTAGCATCTTCAATGGAAACAGATGAGTAAACAATATTAAGGTGAACAACAACATTAGTCAAATGGAACATGTAAGCAATAAAATATCATAAGGTGAATAACTATCAAAGAAAAACAATTTATCAAAATAAATCTCCTAAAAATAATCAGAGATAACAATACAAAATTACTGAAGCACTTACACACAAGAAGAGGCACAGCTAGAGCAATTTTTCCAACGTCTCCATCTGCTTGCATTATCTTCTCTATTTGTGACCGTAATAGCAAAATTAAGTAAATATCATGAGTTCCAACTTGCTTCAAAATGAGCATAAAAATGATATATGACACAAATCTATTAGCAGCAATGATTTTCACTATAAAATATCAACCTAGCACCGACATTGGATTAGAATTCATTTTTATATTATCTTGAGAAATCATAATACAAATGGGAGGTTTCATGGTTCACCTAACCTGTTACAACTTACAACAATAAAATGTCATATAGTTCAAACTTGTAAGGGCCGGTTACAATTATCTAACTCCATCATCAAAGTCCATGGAAGACTATATCGCTAGTAATTTTAACAACTATTCTAGCTTCAACATGATAGTACTAGATACTCGTGCAAAAAATTCCCATAAGCAAATTAAAGGGGCATTGAGAATTCAGAAACTAATCCAATCCAACGGGTAAGAAGAAACAACCAGAAGACAAAAACAGAACAAATATCCCAGCAATACCCCCGAGTTACAGGCAAAGGCGAAGCTGAGAACATAGCGAGAGCTACTGTTTGATAAGGAAACAGACAGAGAAGAATTACCGCAGGGAATCGAGTGCCGAGGTTCCTCCTCATAGCCTTAACCCTCTTCTGTTTCCTCCGTCAAGAAATTAAGTTCCACATCTTCCCATATGGACGCCGATAGATAGAGGAGATCGAGCGACGAAGAAAGACGCGGAAAACATGGTGAAAATAGAGGAAATTTTTGGTCAAAAAAGACGATAGCGTGGGCTTAGATCGTAGTGAGAGATCCATCAAACGATCGCCTCGACTTCGTCGCGCCTTATTCGTCCCAACCCTCGCTTCCACGCATGAAATCGAACACAAGACTCGGATCGGACTCGGAGTGCGCTTTCGACCTTTTCACGGTTATCGCATCAGAGGGAAGTTCTATTTTAGTCCCTGAATTTTACTTATTTAATTGAATACCCTCAAACGTTTGAAAATTGAAAACAAAAAAAAAAAAATTAACGTGAACTTTCAATAAAAAAACAAAGAATTTTTAAGCTACAAAAAAACTCTCAAATTTATTTATAATTAAAAAAAAAGAATTTAAATTAATATTAACATTCACATGTTAGAATAAAAAAATGATCCTTGGTGTTTTACACTGTATCAACATTTTTAAATTACTAAAATTTAATTTAAATATGAACCCCTAATTGAGAATTCTACATTGATGTCATAAACTGTTTTAAACGATTGAATTTGGTAAAAGCTAAATGACAAAGTTTTGTTGTAGAAGACTTCGTTTAAATTTGATGTTAGATCGCGTTCAGTGTGACTGGTGCCGAGGCGAACGAAGCAGAATGCTGTGTTTGCTCCGCTGGTGGCGAGCTGCTTGTTCGCCGGCGCCGACGGCTTCACGGCGTCAGAGTGGGAGAAGTCCAGCGTCACTTTCTACAGCGGAAGTGATGCCTCCGGATCGGAACATGGGCGGAGCTTTTGATCTTTACTCGAAATCTTTGATTCTTACAGTAACTGTGGATACGGCAACGTGGCCTGTACACGACCAGATACGGCGGCGCGGGCAGTGCTACAAGATCATCTACGACCACAAGGCGAACACTCAGTGGTGCCCTCCCGGCTTCTCTGTTACCGTGACGGCCATCAACTTCTGACGGAATCGATTAAATTAATCTCCATGGGTTCCTGATTCTGAATTGTGATCGAAGCAGAGTACCCTGCAAGAAATACGGAGGCGTCAGGTACACCATCAATGGGCCAGACTACTTCGAGCTGGTGTTGGTCAGCCACGTCGCCGGCGCCGGGTCGCTCCAGTCCATGGCCCTTAAGGGGTTCAAAATCGGGTGGCTGCAGATATGTTCGGGAACTGGGGCGCCAACTGGCAGTCGAACGGCCAGTCTCTGTCCATCAAGGTCACCGTCACCGACGACCAAACTCTGTTCTTCGCCGACTTCGTGCCGACCAACTGGGCGTTCGTTCAGGCCTACTCCAGCCACTTGCAGTTCACTCGAAGCAGCTGATATATCCATGCAAGCTTTAGCTTTAGCTTTAGCTTTTGCCAAAGTTGTTCGTCATCATCGTTCCGCGTTTCGACTTAGAGCTGCAATTTTTTTAAGGATTAAGAATTTAAGATTCAAGAATATCTGTTTAGAAAAAGCAAACAAAAAAAAAGTGATTTATTATTATTATTATTCATTGTCAGAATTCATGATCTTTGTTTAACTCCGATCTCTCCATCCATAGCCTGATCAAAGGCTGCCCTATTCTAGATAGATTACGCACAAAACCAAGCCAAACATGAACCAAGATTCACGCATCTCTGCTGGGGCTCGATTGAGCTATTTAATTATGATACACAGTGAATAGCAGACAGGGAATCCCATTAGATTAGATTTGCATCCCAAAAGCAAAGTAACGCTGCCCAATCATTAGTGTCTGTTTGCTGATGAGCATTGATCTCCCTCTGGATCTACAGGTAGCATCTTTGTAGCCTTAGCAAATAAAGCTGCAGGTCTGATGCCACCATCAATTAATTACAAGCACAGTACTCGACGACACAAATAATCTAAGCCCACGTCTTCCTTGCCATCTCTGTGTTCGCCTTGATCATTGCGTAGCTTTCGCTGTGCCATTAAGTACTAACAGGCCTCCTTCGGCCGACCTTTCTCTGTTAAGCTCGTACTCAATTTAGCCAGTAAAGGAAGCAGCACAGCCTAAGCAGCAGCTTTATATAGTGGATTAAAGCCATGCCTCCTTTTGCTGCTCCGCTCAGGTAAGTTCACTAATTAGTCTTTGGTCCATAAGCATAGAGCTGCTTATATTTATACAGTCTGGTAGTGTGCATTGGATGAGAGGGTATGAAGATGAGGTCAAGGAAGAAGAAGAAGAAGAAGCCTTCACGTTGCATGGAGCTTATCTGCAATGTGACGATCAAGGAAGAAAAGAAATAGGGTCGGTAGTGTTAGTGTTACTCCAAGGCCAGTCAATGGGCTCCCTTCCTATATTCCAAAGTGTTTTTTTCTTTATCTTTCTTTCAGTTTGATCTCTGTTAAAGCTTGAAGGTGAACTGTGATGCTTGTTGATCTCTTTAATGGTGAATTAGCATTATGTAGTCTTAAATCTACTTTAAGGTAGACTGTATCTTTGGGAGGTGTGTGATGTTTGTTGGTTAACATAAAGATGTATGTTCTTAAGTTTGTGCTAAACTTAAGGTTTCAATGGTTTAAAATAATAACTTATCATTATTATTAATATCATTTTGATGAAAGAATATCTAAATAAAATAAAACAATGTTTAGCAAAACACACACATTTTGATTTATTTTATCTTATTTTAGTGATAATTTTATTTATTTATCTATTTTCCTGTTTTGTAGGAAGTTGCATCCGCATATAAATTTTGTTGGTCCACGTGTTGGAAGAAGCGATCGTCAACATTCCTTCTTTCTCTCTTCCCCTCAACTGTCTCCCTTCATTTTGGAACACACACCATTCCCTTCCCTCTCTCTCTCTTCTCATCTTCTTCTTCCCTTTGTAGTGTCTTCTTCACCACCAATGGATCCATGGGCGGAACTCCGAAAAATCTTAGAACACCCATTGCCGGAAAAGTCCATCTTTATGCGATCTCTTTCGTGGAAGGAACTCCGACTCCCCGATTCCATCAATTCCTTTGACGTCTTTGGCGCCGGAATCCACTTCAAGGAACCAAAACCATTGCCGCCGCCCAAAGATCCTTTCTCAGACTCCAATACTGAGATCGAATCAGACAACGAAGCAATCAACGCCAAAGACTCTCCGAGGAACTCTTCAGAGCCCCTTCGCGACCCAGAAGAACGCCACCCCGAATGCTTATCCGACGCTGAGTACGAGGCCAAAAGATCAAGAAGTGAGGAGGATGAGGAAATGGGGGGGACGTTGTTACTGAGGAGCCAGTCGGACACCGGGCTCACCGGCCCGGATCGATTCCCCCCGCCGTTGTCGACCATCGGGAGAGGGGTGAAGCCGTGGGTGTGCCTCAAGTCGTTCAAGAAAGATGGGAGATTCGTCCTCAAAAAGATCAGAGTCCCTACCCAGCAGTGCCTTCAAGCCACTAGGGAAAATGGCAGGCTCATGCTACACTTGGCGCAGGAAGAAGACGATGCCAAAACCGAATGGAAAGACCGAAATGTAGAGCGACAATCAGAGAAAGAAGAGAGAGCAGAATAACTATATTATATAGGGATCAGTAGATTTCTGATGGAAGGTTTAATAATACGTGTTCTCTCTGTAATTTTTTTTTTCTTGGGTTGGTTCTTTGATGCAGGTCAACGCTTTTAGATATGTTTAATTTGAGATTAATTATAGTAATACTTTGAATATTACTTTGAATCTTATGCGTTGTGACTTTGACCAAATCTTTAATTTCTGTGGATCACACCTTGATTGATTTGGAATGGTTCGACTGCACCTTGTGATCTCAGCCATGATCGAAGCATCAACCACCTTATCATTGACTTCGGCTTACTATAAATCAATGAGGGCAAGAGATGGCTTCTCTGTTCTCAATCCATGGCTAGTTCTCTTCTTGTCCCCGCCATCCTCTTCTTCTTGTCTCTCTCTGCTGAAATCTGCGTCCGAGCCACAGAGTACACCGTCGGCGACGGCGACGGGTGGGACACCGGAACCAACTACCTCCGCTGGTCGCAGAACCACAACTTCACTGTCGGCGATGTTTTAGGTATATACCGGCAGCGTATGATCAGCATCTCGATCTACATATATATATATTTATATATTCTTTTTGCAGTCTTATAATTAATCGTTGCTGTTGTTTCAGTATTTAATTATGTGCGGGTGCTGCACAACGTGTATCAGGTGACAGAGGAGACTTACAGATCGTGTAACTGGAGCTCCGGCGTGATTAAGATGTACGACAGCGGCAGCGACCAGGTGACCCTGGCGGAGGCGACGAGTTTCTGGTTCATATGCGCCGTGGAGGGCCACTGCCAGGGAGGCATGCGGATGGGCGTCAAAGTGGCCGCTTCCGGTGGAGGCGCTGCTGCTCCGGCTCCGGAGGAGCGGAGCAATGACGCCGGCGACGGCATAGGTCGGGTGGTGGTGCGGTGGTGGTGGGTGGTTTGTTGGTTGGTGTGGGGCCTACGGGCTATGTAAGGTTGGGCTGGGTCTTAGACGACTGTTACTGGTCCGATCCACTTGGTCGGTCGATGTCACTTTTGAATTTTAATTTAATTGGGAATGTTAATTCATTTTCGGGTACAGGACCTATTAATCACTTGCCGTCAGTAGCTAACTGGATTTATTATTTTTTAATAAATTTTGGATTAATTTGCAAAGATCGTCTAGGATGAATATTATCCCTATTAGTCTTATTAAACAATGACGTTAGTATTATGATGGTAAAAGATGAATATGTTCGTCCTTGTCTCAGGACCAACACAGAGGAGGTAAATTACGGACAGCTACTAACCAGGCTACTAGCCTTTTGAAATAGTGACTAACATATAAGGAAGTCATTTTATCTCAGCTTTATCAAGATTTAAACCCTAAATTTTATAGTGACAACACCTCACTAGTGACCGTCTCGAAGAGACATGAGCATTATGTCATTATCCCTGTTAGTCCAATTAACAAAATGATGTCGAGTTTATGTCGTCGATTAGGAAGAATGAAAAAAAAAATTCTCAATGACTAATTTATCGATTGGAGCTTTCTGATATGGATTGACTTTCTGCATACTCCATTTTTATCTTCCAAGGCACGTCTTCATTGTGGTGGGCCTAGAAATTGAGAATAAACATGGAAAAAAATCGAAAGTAAGCAGAAAAAATTGTGATACCCGTGGCTGAGCTCGATGGCGAAGCATTGTTAAGAAAGACAAGATTGGTTGTAAAATCACAAGAGGACGAGAAAATTACTATTTTTAATTTTAGGAAGAACATCTTTCAGGTAAAGATTGTGCCTCCCTCGAAGTAAACACAGCATGTCACAGGTTGTTACAATATCAATTAGGAGGAAACACAGCATACATTAAGGTAAACAATCTAGTTCTCAATACATTCTAGTGATTGATAGCATATTCGATAAACTCTGCGCCAGGTTTCTGCAACCAAACTGCATTCAAACAACAATTCCCTAATCGTAAGTATATGCGACTTTTGGACCATGTTGCAGATCATCCACAAGCCAGCTGATGATTTGAAAACACCTTTTCGATAATGTTCATATAAACATCATTCCGAAATCCTTTAACTTGAAAGTGTTAAACTAGACGTTACCTTTTGTGCACTTGAGTTGACTCTTACAATATAGAACAATTTTTATGTTGCTTCTTCTTCTTCTTCTTTTGCTTGGGTGGTTGAAGAACAATCTTGATAGCCGCATCGAACACTGCCTTGACGTTCTGTCACATTTTTTTTTTTTTGCAGGGCAGTAAACAATCAAAAAACAAATGAGAATGAAGTTAAATGATCGAGTAGGACAACTGAGGGAGAGAATATGTTACTTGCTGAGTCTTTGAACTGCATTCCAAGTAAGCGGCCGCGCCTATTTGCTTCTGCAGTTCCTCGCCCTAGAACATTATCAGATTTGCCCCAAGTATTCTAAGCGACTCCATGGGTTGCATAGAGAAAAGATACAGTTTTTTATGAAGGAATTTAATCGAATTACCTGAGCACTACTTATAGGAACAGCTCCTGGGTGATCAATGAAAAATTGTTTATCATCCCGAAGATCTGCCAACAAATCGATTGCAATGTCAGATTGGAAAAGATACAAGATGACAAAATTTGGAGAGATTACAAAGATAACTAGGTTGATAGTAGATGTTTTTGCTCTATGGCAAGCTTTTTTGGTTCGTCAATCTGGACCTAAAGATGCAAGTTTAATCCCCCAAACCCCATATAATAGTTCTAAATCTGTCTCCTATTTTTGCTGATCTTTTCCAATTACTAGAAGCTTTATGTCATTGATAAACACCTGGATCTCCTTCCCAAGCTTAAGATAGACCTTTTTCAAGAACCCTAGGTACTTACTGAAGTCAATATATTTCATAAAATGCACTGCCATCCCAGTGTGTAAATCGTGGATCAGAAAGTTCAACCCTCAAGTGGTTTTGTTAACATTCTTTGGTAGCTTGCTACAAAACCTTTGGCATTCTCATCCATCATGGAACCTCTTCTATTTCGCTCAGATGGAAAACATAACATAAAAGATACCAGGAAATGGTTGTGGGGGCTCGACGACCTTAGAATTAGTGTAATAGAATACCATAGTGATTCCATGTGCAAAGAACAAACTATGTGAACCCAAAATGGTGGGTCAACCTCCCTGCCAAAAGGACAAACAGCTGTGTAATGTGGTTCCAGAATAGAAAAGAGTAATCGTGCCAAGAATTACTTCACTAACATGTGTTTCTAGCTTTAAATTAAAGCAAAAACTAAGTCAACTAAAGTCTCAGTCAATATTAGCCAACTTGACTTCCAAACACAATAGTTTGTTTTGGTAGATGTGTAATTATCTAAACAATTATGCACTGACAAAAAAAGGAAGACAACAAGTCAACAACCATCAAAATTTTCCTCGGCTACTATCAATTGCCTGCCACCTATGGAGAACCTTTAATGCAAATACTGATCTTATTCAGTATCATCACGATGTAATGCATCCTAGTGAATTTACCGTTACAGGAATCCAATTTCTCATACTAAATCTTTTATCAATACCCAAAGGGAGTAGGAGGCTTACAAGCAACAAGTCAAATAATATGATAAATATGATGACAATACCAGGATAAATATACACAAGATGCATACCCTTACCAATGAATGTACCGCAAAAGATTATATTCTAAGTACTGGAGTATCACAGTAAATCAACATTACCCAGCTTTGTTCCGACAAGAATTATCGGCACACCAGGTGCATAGTGCCTTAGCTCAGGTATCCACTGGAAATGACAACCAGTACAAAACATCAGTAAATCATTAAGACTTACGCCTTTGGCGAAAACTTTAAATGCCTTAATAAAGTAGTAGCAAAGGCAAACAGCGCAACACCTTCTTTGCAACATTTTCATAGCTGGCTTTGCTAATGAGAGAGAAGGCAAGCAAGAAAACATCAGCACCACGATAGCTCAAAGGTCTCAATCGATTGTAATCCTCTTGACCTGTTCAAGTGACGAAGATATTATTCAAGGCTTAAAGAAAACAGGTGTAAATAAGAAAAGGAAGATAATAAGCAGGAAGAAAAGAAGGTGATTTATATTACCTGCAGTATCCCATAGACCTAAGTTAACCGTGCTACCATCCACCACGACATTGGCACTGAAATTGTCAAAAACTGTAGGAACATAATCCTGTCCAGAAGAGAGAAAGTAGAAAGATAATGTCTGTAAAATGCAGCTTAAATACCCTTTCCCAACATTTTTCATCTATGAAATTGTAAATAACAGTGGTAACCATCTTGTCACAATATAGCTATTTTTCTCACTTAAAAAGATTGAATTTATGTTCTGAAGTAACCTAAAATAAGAGCTGGATAGAATGCTTGGTTGAACAACTAAATGAGTCACATTTTCAATATTTGTCCACCACAATATAGAAAACGAAATAAAAAAATCAAACTGAAACTACCACAATGATTTGCATGCCATGGAGGACTATTCCTACAATTCAGCAAAGTAAAAAAAAAAAAAAATCTGCAAGTTTTTTAACCAAACAACGAACATTTCTGGCATCTCCAGATCCTTGAATTGATTATTATTTTTCAAAGTGACCAGTAAAAAGGAAGATCACAGGAATCATGGATCGAGAATTGACTGTTCCTTTTTCCAAAATAATTGGCATAGAAACAATAAATCTAAAAACTGTCTCAGCACAAGAACCGTCTAATACTGATAAGAACAAGATTACAATTTTCTAGTATAATTTTTTCTTGAGTAACAGCGTCAACATCTTTACGTTACTTACAGTTGGGAAAGTGTTGCTGGTGTAGGAGATAAGCATGCAGGTCTTGCCCACGGCGCCGTCTCCCACAGTGACGCACTTAATAAACCTAGAAGCACTCATCTCCTTCACTGATCTCCTCCTCTACCCTCCAACGGCACTAAAATTCACCAGAGACACAAAGAAAAAGTCAACAGGAAAAAAAACCACCCTTCGATCGCTCTTCCTCCTATCTTCCAGCTCCGGATGCTTCTTGAAGTTCACATCGCGCAGCCAAAGGGAAGTCCACCTCCATTGACGACAACATGCACGCAGATCAGAAAGGAGCAACAGCCCTAATCCCACGCAGATCTGCCAACAAGACCTCGTTTTTCCTTTGTCTAGTTACCGGAGATGGCGAGGAGAGAGGGAAAAGGAGCGCTTTTGGGTTTGGGGAAGTTAGAGAGAGGGAGGGACTCTGGCCGGGAAACGGTGCGGCGGAAGCGGTCGGTGAAAAACGCCACCGCACCAGCTTATATGCCCAATCACTTTGCTCCCTTCCATTTTTAAATTCCCATCCCTAAAAATGCCATATTTTTTTATTTGGCCCTTGTATTTTATTGGGATGATATTTCATAATATCAAAAAAAAAAATCCACAAAATTTCTATTTTATTATTTCCGTGAGCAAAATACCTATTTTATCCTTTAAAACTACTACTTAAACCGCTCACAACTTGTTAATGGATAAATATGCATTTTAAAAATAAAATAAAAATTGTTAATGGAATATTGAAGAGGTAACATATTACATATCCACTGATTTTAGATGATAAATTGGCGCTTGCATTTTTTTTTTTAAATAATATTGGTTGAAGGTGTTTAACTCTGTGCCTAATTTAGACATTTCAGCTCAGAAGCCGTACGAAAATCTATATCAATTGATTCAGCCGATTAAAGTAAGCCATAAAAAAAACACTAAATTAAATGAGGTCACGTGGAGTTGTAACCTAACTCACTTGTAAGTCGTGACCGCATTGATGAGCATGCATGTGTAAGGACAAGACAATAAACCTAAACGATATTGTAGTAGTTATTTGAGTTGGAAGATTAGGTAAGTTTCAGTAGACCATATAGCAATGCTATGAATATTGTATTAGACCGGCCAATGCAATCAATATAGTCCGATTAATATAATTTTTTTTTAAAAAAAAATAGTGTATATTGACTATCATAGTTTTTTAATTTATCTTATATTTTAACTATGAGTATTGTTGTTCATATTTGTGGTGCAATGACATATTTTGAGGGTTGATCTCTAGTGTTTTTTCACCTCCTAACATAGGTCAGGTTCTTATCTTTATAAGGAATTAATTAAAGAGATGTTTGGAGGATAATTATAATATTATTTCAGTAACTTTGTGAGCTTTAGCTAAGAATTAGTTCAACCTCCTTATTGTATATATTATCAAGAACCCTACCTGCCTGCAGTATTACTTTTGCTCCAAAACTATCAAGAACCCATGGACTTTTTATATTTTTATGAACGTAATTGTAAGTAACTTTGATCACGTTGAAGGTCGATGATCATCGACTCCTCTCGTGCGTATCTGGCACATCCTCTACAAACCGAGAAGTCGCTGGAGATCAGCAGTTGTACCGGTGTGTGGCGAGTGGCGACAGCCTCATTAACCACTCGTGTCATTGCTCTTGGGCCTCACCGGAGGAAATCACAGCAATGGCAGGCTGCACGGCGGCAGCGACTTAATTCGAATACACCGACTAGCAATAACAGACTAGCAGTGACCTTCGCCTTTAGGTTTCTGGGTCGGAGTCATGGACTGCGAACGCGGCTTCCAGTTTCTCTGCCGTTGCTCTCGCTTAATTATCCGGCCGAGGTTCCAGGACTGACATAACCCAAATACTAAAGAAAGAAGATCTAATGATGATATAAAATCAATTATTAAAAAAAACTCATTTCAATTCAAAAAAAGAAAGAAAGATCCATTTCTCTTTGTAACTATGAGAATAAAAAATGTGCAATTGGTAATAACCGACCATAGCAGGAAGTTCCACTGGCTTGCACGACAAACTTAATTATAGGGAACAAATGAAGTTTAGATAAATTCATATACAAATTGAAAGTTTCAAATTAGATAGCAAATCACGAGAGCATACAAATTTAGGAATCTTTAGATGGGGCCTTCTTTGCAGCCTCAGCTGCAGCTTTCTCTGCCTCTATCTCAGCAACAATAGCATCTATCTCAGCTTCTTCAAGTTGACGTAGACCCTGTTCTTTGGTCATCACTGCAATTTCTATGTTCTTTCCTCCGCTCTCCACCACCTAAATAGCAAAATCATCATCATCCACAAAGTTTGAATGAGAGTCATGGTAAGGAATCAGGTAACTTTCAATAGGAAAAATATTTGTTTTCTTTGCATTCATTATAGATGACAACTGCATAGCTTTTCATGGCCTCCGTAACTACCGAAGTTGTGTCGGTTTCACACAAACTACACATTTTCTAGATCAAATTCCAACTTACCACCTGAGTACAATATGACCCAGGCATGTTCAATCGCCTATAGTCCAACTGCCCAGCCGTCTGAGATTGAATCTGTCTGAATTGTATGGTAACTCAGGCTCCCTTCATACAAGGGCAGCTCTACAAGGGACCTGCATGCTGGCTCTGTTCAGCTCTAAAAAAGATGTTGTTGTAGCACTTGGAAGTTCCATAGGTAGAACAAATAGGAGTTAATAATGTTTGGTTAAAGTTATATATAGTTAAAATGTTTTATTCTAGTTCCAGCAATTATCTAATTATATATAACTTCTACTTTTAGCTATCTTTCTTAGAGTCAAATGTCATCTCAAAATGGGAAAAAAGACAATAATAAATTATTAGATAATAGTAAATAAGTTGAAGGTGATCAAATTTGAAGGACCTTGTTTGTAAGGTTTAGAAATTAAAACAGGTTATTATTGTTAGTGATGGGTATTATGTTACTATACTATAGGAGATAAACACTCTATTGAGAATTGAGATAATATATACATGATTTTAATAAAGTATGTGCAATCACAATTGTGAACCTTTGCATTTATATTTTTTTTATAATGCACAATTATTCAGATAAAAAGGCATCCTCTCTACTTGATTATGGTTATAATTCTCCAATTATAGTTCTTGATGATGTTATAATGTTGATATTCATGCTCAATGTGATCAGGATATTACTAAGAAATATAGGAATTATACATGGTAAATATCATTTGTCCAACACAATAGTGGTTCATACTATTCAAAATCTACCAAACAAAATGGAGGCAAAACTTTTACAGATAGAGAGATATATGACTAACAAAAGCACAAATCAATAAAATGGCACACATTATCATCCAATAGTAGTTTTAGCTATGTTGAACAATTGAAGTATCATGTTGTCTTCATAAATATACAATAACAGGTTTGCTTTATTTGGGGTTAAGCACATGGATCTCATCTTTCCATTCCATTGAACTCAATGCGTCTATATGAAATAATATACAAATATCTTAAATCAATTTTAATTAACTTAAATGGAATTTTTGTCTTTGTCTACTCCATCCAACCTTCCTAGGAACATGTCAACACGTCTCTCTATAAAACCTAATAGTTATCTTAATACATTTGTATTATTTGAAACTACTTTCTGTTGGTGATAAAACTAATTGCTTGAGTATATTATTACTTTGTGTTATTTAATATTTTTCCAATAACTCCGTACAGCTATCTTACCTTCTCATCTGTGATACTCTGAAATTTCTCAATGTCTTGTATTGGAATTGTCCAAAACTTTGACCAACAAAATATGATTGCTTGTACTATTGTCTTAAACTTTCTTTTATAGTCTGAGAACAAGAAGATTCCATACAATTTCAGAAGCTTCTTTCCTTTCAATCATTAAAGAGATTTTATCTTTTGATGACCTGATTTTTATTAATGGATCCAACATGATATTTAAAACTGTTCCACAATAAGTTTATATCCATCCGTCTTAAGAATTGCAGTTTCTCTTCCTATCTTTGAAAATTCATTTCATGCATTCAACTTTAGTTCTACTTTATATTAAAATCTTAAGTTTCTAAACATCAATTCAAACTTCATTTTTTTTTATTTACACTCTCATCAGTTATCAATTGCATCCACAAGAAAGCATGTTGCAGTGATAATAAAACTTGAAAGATGACATGCTTCAGTGTCTGTCACCTTTATTTATTATTTATTATTTATTTTATCTCACTGAGTATTGACTTCAATTATAGATGCTAATTGTATCTCCCATATCACGAATTTCCTACAGTAGGACAATGTTAATGGCAACAGCATCTTCATAAACTTATTATGATTATACACGTTCAAAATGTCTCAAATCACACCTCCAGATTTTAGCATCTAAATATGAAATGATAAATTCTAAACATACAAACAAGTCGTTGATTCGGAAAATTCATCCCACCAGGCATATGACAAAGAAGCTAGGATAGACTCACTCTGACAATAAGCATGTTCATCTATTACGAAGAGCCCTAAAGTATATCTCATATTCTCATTATCTCCCACGTTCTCACTTGACTATCTAATCCAAGACATAATCTGTAGCAACTAGAGCCACAATCTGTTTAATTGGCTTGCAACTTTAACCAACAAAAGTTGAAAGTAACAGTTGACGCAATGAACCAACTGCAGAATGAATGTGAGCAATGGTAAGATCAGAGAATTCTCAAAGAGTTGCAGTATTACTTAGAGACAATTAGACATAAAACAGTCGTCAATCAGTAAAAAAGTTTACCAATAGTAAACCAATGACATTATGACAATATCATAACCATGAAGAGAGAGTGGGTAACAAACTTACTTCAAGTAGTGCCCTAATAGCCAGTTTCACGGTTTCCTGCCCGGAGGTCTCCTTATAGTTCTTTTCCAGGAACTCCCGCATTGAATTCGAGTTCCTTCCGGTAGCATTTGCCTTCCAGGCCGAGAAAGTTCCGGACGGGTCAGTCTGGTATAGGGCAGGCGCGCCAGAGTAAGGGTCAAAGCCAATGATGAGCGCCGAGAGCCCAAAGGGTCGTACACCGCCACTCTGGGTGTACTTCTGCTGCAGACCGGCGATGTAGCGAGTGATATACTCGACCGTGACAGGATCCTCCACGGTGAGGCGATGGCTCTGGCACTCGATCCGCGCCCGGTTGATGAGCACACGAGCGTCCGCCTTGAGCCCCGCGCATGCCAGCGCGATGTGAGTGTCCAAGCTCACGATCTTACGCACCGATCTGGGAAGCGGGCAGGGAGAAAATGGATCGTAAGAACCCCTAAAATGAGTAGGCAGAAACCGGACGCGAAAACTGGTGAAGGGTAGGCAATTACCGGGAGTCTTGGAGCTTCGGGGTGGATTTCTTCTCCACACCGAGGACGATAACGTCGGTGCCACGGACGCCGACGGCGGCGTTACCCTTGCGGACTGCTTCTAGGGCGTACTCGACCTGGAAGAGATGGCCATCGGGGGAGAATACAGTGATGGCGCGGTCGTAGCGAGCCATGACATACGATCGGGTCTCGTTGCTCTGCTGCTGTTGTTATTGAAGAGGGTTTACTTGGAGAAGAAGAAGGTGAGTTATGTGGGCCGGGCCGGCACTCTCCTTCCAATTGGGCCATTTTAGCGGCCCAAAGATTGCTCAACGGCTATTTTACTCAAAAGCGCCTTATATAACTAATATTTACAAAAGCACTATAAATATGTATTCATTTTTGTTTATTTTTTACTAATTACCGTAAACTAATTTAGAAATCAACTAAATAATTTTCCATTTTCAAGCTCCCTCCGTGGTGCGAGCGATCCCAACGCACCCCGCGCGTGGATCCCTCCAATCCCCTCGCTCCGCTCGTTTTCCGGCCGCTGTCACGAGGCGTATCGGGCGTCACCGCGTGAGGCTGCTTCTACGGCGACGTCGATTCCACCCGGATTTAGGCGGCCGGAATACGGCGCGCGAGGATCAGAATGGGCGAGGCAAGTTGAAATCGGATTTCTGGGAGCAAACTTTGCTTGCCAGGATTCGGTTTCGGTTGTTCTTCGATGGGTCGTTGGCTCGGACGGCCATTGTGATTGCTTCCGATAATTCTCGTTGACGACGAGTTCCGGCAGGAAAGATGGATTTGGAGGATATTAGCGTGGAGCTGGCTCAAATTGAGGGCAACCTCAACGATACCTTTCGCGCATTATCGTAAGGAAGATTTAGCTACTTTTACTATACTGTTGCCATTCTATTTGATGGAAGAAACGAAGTTTGCATCTCTAATTATTTATTTTGGAGCGAAAATCTCTGTTAGGCCGAGCATTGGTCTCTCCTGATGAACATCGTTGGTCTTGAATAACTACACATCCTAAGACTTCCATAACGAATGTCTGATCCTCTTCTCTTTTTCATGAATAATATCATGTTTTGTAACATTATATTGAATATGTTGAATAGGTTTGATAAAAGAAGTTATTTTGAACTGCTCCATATCCTTAATTATAGTTTTGAGAAACAAGGTGAGATCTTTTATATTAAATAAATATAAAAAGGGAGGTTGAGGAATATAATGATTGAACTTTTGATGAAGAGAATGAGAAGAATTTGCCCTTCTGAATAGGGAAGCTTAATATCATGTCTAATTAACTCTCACTGAATTTCAAACAGAAATGGATTTCAGAAGCTGCAAAAGATCAAAGAACCAAGCAGACAGAGCAGACAGTTAGAAGAACTGACTGACAAGATGAGGGAATGCAAGAGGTAAATCTATGAAAAGCTTCATTATTTTATTAGGGTTCTGATGATTTATTTTCACTCTTTCTTCATCTTTTGTTTCATTTAGCAGCATCTCTTTTTAAAGTTTTATTATAAATCATCATCTTTGTGACTGACTGGGCATGGAAGACATTCTTATGATATGTTAGAACAAGCTTCTCTACCCTTGTAGACTGAGCAATCTTCGGCTAGGAATCTTTTCATATTTTTAAGTTCAATTTGGATATTATCTGCGACAGTTGCCAATTGTTTGGTTTTCACAGTCAATATATAAATAAACTAAGAATTTTTCTGAAAATGTGTAGCTGGATTATCAGGCAATGACTTCTATTTTTACATTATATTTTCTAATAATTATACTTAATTCTGACTGGAACTTCTCATCTTGGCATCTTAGGCTCATCAAAGAGTTTGAAAGAGTCATGAAGGAAGAGGATAGTAGAAATCCACCTGATACGAAAAAGGCGTTGAATGAAAGAAAGCAAGCAATGGTGTCCTTTTGCTAACTGAAGTTCTCAATTTGGTCATTTCATTGTTTACTGCTTGACAACTTAGTAGTGGATATCTTATCTCTCTCTCCTCTCTCTCTCTTTACAGATCAAAGAACTAAACTCATATGTTGCTATGAAGAAGCAGTGAGTTTTCTATCCTTTTTGTTTTAAAATAATAATAATTTTATCCTCTGATGCTGTATATTTTCTGTTTTTTATTAAACTTATTGAAGCTTGATATCTCTTTCAAAAAAAAAAAATCATCCTCTTGTCATGAAGAAATAATTAGGAAGCACATTTGGATAAATTACTTTCTTCAAAATATGTGAATTGTTAGACATTTTTATCGCTCTCTCTCTCAATTCTTATGTATATTTCAAAGTGAATATAGATATACAGTTAGTTTAAGAGAGGAATTGATCAAGCTTCGTGTGAAATATATTCCATCATGGGAATGTTTTCAATTTCTTCTCCCAACCATGACCTCTTGTTGTTTTTCTTGTTTTCCCTTCTATGCATGAAAAATTCCCTCCATTTGTGCAGCATTCTTTTAAATTCATTGTTTATATATTTTCAGGCATGCAAGTGAAAATAAACGAGTTGATCCTTTCAGTGGTAGTGAAGACGTATATTCTGAAGAAAATGTTCTATTGGCATCATGTATGTTTTCTTTAGTTGATGCCATTGCCTACATCTTTTCAGTTGAATTTATGATCTTAAGCAACAATTTGTCTGTTGCTGGTGCACAAAGGTGATTATTATCTAGCA
Source organism: Zingiber zerumbet (assembly GCA_037833815.1). Classification (NCBI taxonomy): domain Eukaryota; kingdom Viridiplantae; phylum Streptophyta; class Magnoliopsida; order Zingiberales; family Zingiberaceae; genus Zingiber; species Zingiber zerumbet. The sequence goes on along the minus strand of JBBMJZ010016925.1, from coordinate 6,643 downwards.
TTGTTAGTGAGCAATCATTAATTTTGTAAACATTCCTTGATTTGATTCACACTGGCATTTCTAAACCATAATAGTTCATAAATAAATATTAACACAATTTCATTCAATCTTGTTTGGTTTTATGGGCAATTTCATTTATTCTTGATAAAAAAACGTCAATGTCACCAAACATGGAGTATTTAGTTTGGTTTCCATTTCTACTACCTACAGTGTTCCAATAGAATTTTCCTAGTTTATCCTTTCCCTGATTTTTCTTGTGAACTATTCTATTTCTTATTTGTTGTCTCCCATATTAAGTAGAAGTATTTCAATCTGAACCAACTAAAATCCCATTTAAACTTTACACTTCAGTGTTTATCTATGCCACAAAAATGGACTTAAACTAGAAAAACGGAATGCTAACACTTTTTTGTTATCAAGCTTCAATGATCATTGAACTAATAACTGTGCCTAAACACCTAGACCCTTTGACAAAGTTTGCATAAAAGCTATGATTTTTTAGTTATTCGCAGGGGCTTCCTTGAAAGATTACATGTTTAATAAATGGTTTTTCAGTTTCCCTGAATTTTTAAATTTAATTTTTCTGAGGTCTCATTATAGAGAGAACATAAAAAAGGCCCCAAAAGATTTATTCTCCTATTCATTGCTTTTCAGCTATGACCAATGAGCAGTTGATGGATACTGGATACCGTATGATGGATGAAACAGATGAAGCAATTGAGCGATCAAAGCAGGTTGAGAATTCCTCTGCTGACTTGCACATATTGTTCAAATGGCTGTTATAATTGGCTATTCTTTTTCTTCCTTGAAAGTTCCAACTTTGTTCTCTCATTTACTACTAGTTATAGTTATATTTGTTTAATCCAATACTTACTCTACCCTGTTTTGAAATTGTTTGGACTTGAAATTTCTTATTGTAGACTTTGTTAGTGTATATCTCATCGAGGAATCTAAAAAAAGCCTTGTCTGGCATAGGAACTCAAGTTATTGTCTTGCTATTGGTAGCTTGATTTACCAATTTCAACTGTTAACAAACTTTCAACGTTAAGAATACAAATTTCATCATTCTGACAGTGATTTTCGCAAACTGCTTCTGGTCGTGAAACTTCTGAAATAAATGAACTTTGGTTATAGGTTGTTCAAGAAACCATTAATGTTGGAGCAGAAACAACAGTTGCTCTCAAGGCACAGGTATGCCATTCTCAAGGTCAGAATTTCCATTTCCAGAGTACCATTTAGAACAGATTAGCTGTTCTTCTTCAATTCGTTACTAGTGATTTGATATTTCCCAAACATTCCAGACCGAGCAAATGGGTAGGATTGTGAACGAACTGGATTCAATTCATTTCTCAATCAAGAAAGCATCCAAACTCGCAAAGGAATTAGGCAGACAGGTTATTTCTCTGCCACTCATCGGTTATCACTATGGTTCTCCCATTGTCCAATCTTTGACCCTTTACTTTTGTGTTTAACCATTTCCAACCCAACAACTTTCAGATTGCAACTGACAAATGCATAATGGCAATGCTTTTCCTGATAACGATGGGGGTTATTGCTATCATAATTGTCAAGGTGTGTTATTTATCTGCCTATCTATATAGTTACATTTATGATTCAAATGTGAGACACCCCAATTTAATTGAGCTTTGAGTTAATTAATGAGTTTATAAGCGAATTTTACTGTTAATTCGGGTGAAACATTTTGAGTCAGCCTCACAATGAGTAACTCTCATCTAAGCGAGTTGTGACATTGAGGAGGAGCCTTAAGCTGGAAGAAGAGATGTCCCAATTTACTCTCGCATATTGGGTTGTGAGAAAACAAGGAAGAATTATAAGCTTAGATGAGAATCATACTCTCCATATGATCTTAACATTTTATATTAATGATTAGATTTGAGAAAATGATAGAGCAATTCTTTTGTCTAAGCAGATTGTGATAAAATATCTACAATTTCATCACTGTTTGACCATTGGATTTCTAAAGCATGTCATCTTTCTAGATTGTGCAACCAGATAACAAAGACATACAGGACATTCCTGGACTTCCTCCTCCGGCGAGTCGGAAGCTTCTGTGAAAGCTGTGTCAATTGAAGGTTTAATTCTTTGTTTCAAACCTTAAAACTTTTTTTTTCTTCCCAAAATGCACTTACCGTAGAAGTATAAAACTAAGTCCTGTCTCTGATTGTTTATACTTGTGTTAAGACTGTATTTTAAGTGAAAATGGGACAATATAATAAATTGAATGGATGTATATACATATATATTTTGTTGTATTTAAATTGTATGATACGCGGCTTACCCATATTATGCAAACAAAAAACAAAAAGATACTTAGTCTAATTATTATTTTAGAGAAAAATTATTTCGTGTTGATTTTTATTTCTGCTTGGGATCATAACCAAATTAAATTGAATTGTCAAAATTGACAGTAAAATCCTTAATTAATCAACTAAGATAAAATACTTATAATTTAAGAAATTTAAATGAAATTATTTTTTTATTCAAATATTCATTAATCCATTTTAAATCAGGTTAATTAACTTGAATCTTATCTACCAACGCAAGATCAACAAACTAAAATTTTCAAACATTAACTTGCTAAATCACACTTTGATCATACATCGTCATCACCACGTACCATACCACAACAGATTCCTTGGAGATTATATATATAATATATGTGCCATATACCGAACCGGACGTAATTTCCAAGCTACGTGATCACTCGGATGGATAGACAGAAAGCAGCCAGATATAAATGGTACACCAATATCCGTGTCCATCATTCTGCTTTAATTAACTAGCTAGCTACTCATCAATCGCAAGTCGCCGTCCGATGACCTCCGGCTCCGGCTGACGGTGACCATCTCGAGGTGGCTCATAGTAGGCAGGGAGAAACTCATCGTTCCCGCACTCAAAAGTCGAGTGCTTGAAGTGATTCCGTAGCGCCGGCCCTAATAGTCTAATACCCTGCAGCAGACTGCACTGATCAGTTACACCTCCAGATTAATCAGTAAATAAATCCAAGGGCCAAAGCCATTCATAATAAAGAAACTGAACTGAGAGAGGAAATTAAATAACAACAATAATATAAAATAAATTACAATAACTTGGATTCTGGCGTAAGTGACCTCGCATATCTATTTTCCGGGACTTCTGCTAGCCATGCAGCGTCCAGTAGCAATTGCACCTGTGAAATTGACAAATGCATAAGGCTGTCCGTGGGAGAGCGGATTCTCTACACCGGACTTTGCGATCTAGAGGATAGAATCACTTCATTCATTCGTCCATTTAAATGAACTCCATCTGTTTATCCATTCAAATGGACCAATTGTAGACCAGAGGATCCCGCCAATTATTAGTTTCTTGAGGCGATGGCAACAGAAGATGAGGGGCAGAAATGGCGACGGCGGCAATGTACCAGGGCGTTGATTAATGCGGAGGGTGCGAGTTTCTTATCTAATATTGATTACTGACCACTATGGGTAATGCTAAAAACAAAGAGCTGAAGGGGAGGTTTTACAGCAACAAGACATGAAGCAAATTATGATTGTATTAGATTTTTGAAATCTAAAACCCTGTTTAAATTAATTTTGATATTTTGTCACTTATCAGTGAAATTGAAACCTGTTGAGATATGTTAAACCTCCTGTTGTTCCTGTACTCTCAATTAACCTAACCTAACCTAACTTAACTAACAGTTGAGATATGAGAGCTCTTAATACAAATATATAATCTGTATTGTACATAGTTAACTAAAAGTCCCATCACATTTCACGCTATAAAACATCACTAATTAACAACACTAATTTCGAGTCTTAATTAATTGCCCTCGGACAGGTCATAAGATTAACTTAACTAAACAGCACTTCATATAAATAGCTTATACTATAATTGCATGCGTGCATATATACATGCAATTAATCATATATATAGATATAAATCAGGCAAGACGTAGATCATGGTGAGAGGCATATGATCTGATGGCCTGAAGGTTGGGTTGGTTGGGTTGAACCCTGTAGGAGTACATAGGATGAGCAAGCACTCCATCATCGTCCACGCACAGGTAAACACCTCCATGTTCATCTTTCATCTCCTATAATTGATTGATTGGTTAAATAATTCCGGAGAATTCAATTGATATATATTGATGGTTAAAGGAATTAAGAACAGTTAGCTAGATAGATTTGAGGAAATAATAAAAGTGGATTGTTGAAGTTAATTACCAATTGATGCAGTAAATTCTTGTGAGCTTCTTGGGAGTTCTTCACCTGCATATGTCCAGCTCCATCACGAGCATAGTTAAGTAATTAAAAAACCGGTTTACACCAAATCATTGGGAACAATATATAGTTTATGAGAGAGATAAAACTCTTTAGCATGAAGAAAATTCAATATAACTGCGACATGGAGCAGGATATATCATTAAAAAGTTTATTTGGAAGTAATTGAAAGAAATAAACAATCGAATTGTATCATGTTTATCTCAACTTTAAATCCTTCATAAAGAAATATAACAGGTAGGTGTTCGTTTAGTTAAGTTCTTGATTCAATAAATTCATATAATATAGCTAGGGTTTTGACTTCTTATGCCAAGATCACAAATAACAAATTAGCTTGAAACTTAAACGTGAAAGAATAAATTGGCTTGCCTTCTTCTTGTAGGTATCTGTTTGAGTGCTGATCACATGATACTGCAAGCAAATGCAAAGAATGAAAGAATTAACTCATTGCATACAGCTTAAATATGATAATTTATCTTCTACTGAAAAAAAATACAGAAGAATCTTGATGAATAAGGGATGCAGTTAAAAATCACAGTAAAATTATTTTTTCCGAAAATAAACACTGCCGGAAATTAACTATGGAAGGAGACGCTGTTCTTACTTTTCTATTGCGAACAACCTTCAATGCCTCATCTAGATTTTGCTCAAGACCGCGCAGTTCCTTAATGTCCATCCCATCAAGATCTTCACCCATCCTTTGCCTATTTATATACATCATAAAATCAGTTAATAATCACACTAGCATCTTGTTTTTCTACAAAAAAAGAGACACTTGAGGAAAAAAAAAAAAGATGATCTTGATGATAATTAAGTTCATGCATGCCTTATTTCTCTGCGGAGTTTACGGTTGATCTCTTTCAGACGGTTCAGATTATTTTGCATTCTCTACTCGTTCCAAGAAGAACACAGAAAAAGGAGTATCAAATTCAGAAGCTTAATCATAGATGAAACAGCACATAAAAAAACTATGGTGTTAATCTGGATCAATCACCTCATATTGTGCACTCCACAAGTCGATCCCTGACACTTGTTGATAACGATCAAAGATACTTTTGGTGCTGTATCAGCACAAAATCAAATTTTTAACATAAAAATCTGTCTTTTTTTGGTGGATTAATCTGTCAAACAGGGAGAGAAAAAACTGGAAGGGATCGTACTTAGTGGAAGGGCTGCAGTAATCAGAGAACTTGCCGGTGCTGGAGAACATGATGATGGAGACCTCAGCATCGCACAGCACGGTGAGCTCCCTCGCCTTCTTCATGATCCCTGACCTCCTCTTGGAATAAGTCACCTGCCTATTGGTTGGGTTCTCTATCTTCTTTATCTCAATCTTCCCCCTCCCCATGATCTCCTGAACTTCTCAAAGCCAACGCTAAGAAGCAACAGCTTGAAGAAGGTGAGAGTGTACTGACCGGAGGGAGCTCAAAAGGAGTACTCCACTACTCCATAAAAATGAGAGGAGCAAAGGAAGGGGAGGAAGAAGGTGCTGTTTCCACTTTCCAGTTGAGGAATGGAGTGCCAAGGACAGAGTTGCCACAGATGAGGCCAACGTTTCCACATCAGTGAAAGAGCTGTAGGCAACTGGTTGCATGTGATGCCTTGCCAGTTCTAAGAATCACTCACTTTTCCCAAACCTGTATTCAATTTCCACAATAACATCAGATTAAAGTGATTAGTTCCTCTTTCTTTCTCTCACTTTCTGTAAAAAGAGCACACAGGCATGCTTGCTTCTACTGGTCAAAAACTTTGAAGCAAAACAAGGACTCCTGTTTTGGTGCATGTTTAAACCTTTTGTTTGAGAATGGATGAATGAGCTAAGTGTCACCTTCTTGTCAAGCAAACTTTGTTGTGGTTTAGACTTTAGAGGGAGTTGATGTGAGTAGAGAAGTGTTGCAGTTGTTAATTCCTCCAAAGCAGAGAGTCAAGTCATGTCATGTCACATCCTAGTAAGTAAAAGTTCATTATACTCATCTAAACACATCTCATAATCCATCTCAGTTTAGATGAAGAAAGATAAATTATAAAATTAATTGGACCATCATTCTAAATGCTAAATTGGACCATCCTTCTAAATGCCAGGCTGATCTAAATCTGTGAACTGTGAAATGGTTGACTGATTAGGCAGCTAAGGAGAGAGGAGGAGGACTAGGAGTAGTAGTAGTCGTCGTCCTATAAATTGGCCTGCAGGGAAAAGGAGAGTGAATTATGTCTATTCTTGGAAAAGGTTAACGAAGACCGATAGAAAAAAACAAAAGTTGAGTCCATGCTCATTCATTAAGGGTATTTTATCCCAAAGGCGCCACTAATATCTAAAATTTTATGCAAGGCTCCTTCAATTGATGGAGACGTTTTGGGAT
>JBBMJZ010016857.1:0-10964 GCA_037833815.1 Zingiber zerumbet | reverse complement strand
AGCCGGTCCCACGGATATGGAGGGAGGTAAATGCAGGTACACAGGTGGAAGGTGCATGGCGGAGACGTTAACCCCAAACAATGACACCATGAGGATCGCCCCCTGGACCGTCCCGAGGAGTGCACAAGATAAGATGACAAGTGGTTCAAGGAAGAAGAGAACCCTCTACCCGAGAGAAGAAAATCATATACCTTCATCTACCATAGTTGAATCCTATATATATAGCTGACGAAAGGGGAATATCCATGTGGACTGACATGCTGACCACGCAAGTTACTGTACAAGTCACGTAGCTCGTCACATGAGAACGCTAGAGGGGATTGTTGTGGAATCGTACATTTGGCTAGGTGTTAATGGTGGAGCCAGCCTGAGTGATCTATCCGGGTTGATTTCAGGTTGTGAGCAATGACTGTCAACTCCAATATCGTCGTCCCGGGCCAATTCCTCTTTTTTTTTTCTTGTATTTTTTTTTGTTTTCTCCTGTAAATTTGAGATTCGATGCCGTCAAATTAACCTCCGGGCTACCGTCCGAGTAAATCCTCCTCCCTTGCTAGGTGTCACACTCGGTTTCAACTGTCTCACAAAAGACGTACGGTTCTTAGTAGGGTACAAAGTTTACAAATGTCAAAAATTGTTAGAGATTCAAGTCGAAGAGAATTAGCTCAATAAGAATTTCTCTATATAATTAAGAAAGTCACTATGCCTAGCAGAGTTGGAGGCAATTATGTTGGGTTTGCAAATTTGTAAATATAGTCCCACATTATAAAACACATGGGAAAGATTATGGTTTATAAAGATAAAATACATCTCAATTGGACATGAGATATTTTGGTGAGAGCCCGAAAGTAAAGCCATGAGGGTCTAAGGTTCAATCTAAGGTCTAAAGTGAATAATATCATATGTTTTTGATCTAACAAGTGGTATTAGAGTCCTCAAATAGACTAATGATAGGAATGAAATGTCAATTTTTGCCATGGGCTATGATATAGTATAGGCATTAATTAGACATTTAAAGATTAAATTCCAATTAACTTAGAGATTTCTTTTAGTGAAATAACCATTTTAAGAATGTTGATTGCTTAAATATATTTTCTTTTTAATTTACTTTGATAATTAATAAAATTTTTTAATAAGATTAGACTGATTCTCTCGAGAATTAATCGGCTTGGACATCGTATTATACACGGAAAAAAGTCAATTTTTTAATTTTTAGTTTTTAAAGTAAAAGGTAGGAATTTATAAAAACCAATTAAATTAGAGTTTTGTGATAAATTGTCCGTCCCAGCAGTGTGTGAAATAAAAAACAAAAAGGACTCGATTGGGTAAATCAGGCGTGGGTTGGTAAAAATCAATTAAAATGGGTGGGTTATTGTAAATTGTGCGTTATAAAATTCACATAATGCCGGCTCTCTTATCCTGACGCGCACGCAACGCACTCGCGTTCTCCACCCACTGGTCTCCTTTCCGGACCCACCCACTCGGATTGGGAGTCAATAAATAGAGCAGGAGCGATCGCCACCACTGCAGCAGTGCCGCTCTCCTCCTCTCCCTCTTCTCGCCGGCGATCGCAAATTGAGCTCCGCGATCCGCGGTATTCAGCCATCCATGGCATCCTTCCTCGGTGCCCGAGTCCTATCCTTCCCCTTCGACGCCGCGCATCACCGTGACGGCCGGTTGCCGTTCTATCCTAATCTCAGGTGCGAGACACCTCTTTTGCCTCCTCGAACCCTCATTCTTGCTTTGCTTTCTTCAGCTTTCTAGGGTTAGCAATTGCTTTGATTCAAAGAGAGATCGAGCGAGGAACAATGGGTGAGTTTGGATGTAACGAGGGGAAGATTATAAGTAGATGAGTGAGTGAGAGAGAACGAGAGGGTTATGCTAGCTGCTACCCGACACACCCACCATTTGTTGTTGCGATCAGGTTTGGGTTTGATCGCCGACTCAGGAATGGGAAGAAGGCGAGGCACGTGGGGAGTCCTCCCCCGTCCGTGGCTTCCCCCACCATGAAGCGGGATTCCCTGCCCGATCCCAACATCAAGGTCTGTTCTCCTTCACCTCGTTTATGAATTGCAGCGGCTGTGCCGTTCTAATGTGTATGCACAGATGCCAAGCAGCTGCTCCATTTCGATTTTGTTCATGTTTCTTCTTGTTGATCTTATCTTTGTCTTTTCCCTTTTCTATGTTTCTTTCTTTCCTAGCTAATTCCTTTTTTTTTTTTTGTTTTTTTTATTCCTTGGCTACACGGGAAACGCTAATTTTCAGATACTCAAGATTGCTCGGGAAAATTTTGCACAGGAGATCTCCGTCAGGTCTGATGATAAAGATGTTTCACTAGCCAAGGTAACTTGTTGTCTTGAGCTTGAATATGTAACACTTGAATCAGATGTATGCAAATTAAGTTGCACTTGTAGCAAAGCTAATCTTTTGATAACATAACCTTTGGTAGTAAGTAGTACTCTTCAAGGAAGCACAGTGCAAGCTACAAGTAGTAAGTAGTCCTGGCTCCACGGAAGTTTCCCACCGGCCACCGGATAAATCCGGGAAGCACAAATGGGCCACGGGAGATGATGGCCCAGCACCACGAGTGGTTCGTGGACCGCAGACCCTCGTTGCTGGGGAAACTCATCCATACAATTACCATCACGCCAAGCCCTAGGGGCAATAATAATCTTACTCCTTGAACATAAAGAGCATGGAGCGAGTTGGGTCCCAGATAGGCAATGATGTTTGAAAGTTGGTAGATGCAATTAGTTTTTTTCTTGTTTGTTTTATGGCACCCGGAAGAATATTCTGTACTATGCTCAATTTATGCAATTTATTATGTTCATATTTATCCACATGATGACAATTATCCTAGACTTCCTTGTGTATGCCCAACTATAAAATTACACCAAGTATATTATTTTTTATTTTATAAAAAAAGATTGCTGACATGTTGATTGAATTCATATGTTGCATTTCTTTACCCGGCCCACTATTTTTGTATTTGCTATTTAGGACTGGAGGCAGGTTGCCCAACAAGTAAGATATGGTTGCTCTTAAGACTAATAAAATAGCACAATTTTCAGTTTAGCCATCTCAATATTCTTAGATTATTGTGTGTGTGTGTGTGGATATATCCTAGATTATGGTGCTCAAATTTCCTTAAGCTAGGCTTCATGTCAGACCAAACCCTTTATTCTTGAATATCAACAACATAGTTCTTACATTTTAATTCTAACTAATTGATGCTTTTGAGAATTTACATATTCATCAGAACTATGACTTGGAATTTTGTCTCACCTATATTTGGCGTTACTTCATAGAGCTACATTACTCATCCTGTCATGTGAAGAAAAACTCAAAATGCATATTAGTGATCCCAGCACAACATACCTAAAGGACCATAACACATTCTAGATACGTAACTCCTCTCATGACACCTCACCAACCAAATACAGAAACATTGGTCAAGAAGTAGTTTCATATCATCACAATTTATCAGAAGGTAAAAGAAAAAAAAATCTCAATCTTAATTACATTAACAGTTTAAAAGCCTGCTGCATATGTGGGAATTTTTTTTGGAAATCTTCTGTTCCTTACATCAGCACATAAAACTAAATTGCCTAAAACCTTTAAATTATCTACCATCTATGATGCAATATACTGCCATAAATATATATCTTTTCTTCAGCTATGCTTAAAACAGCTGCTCTTATTAGTCAGATGGAAGCGTGCATCTTATTTGTGATCAGTGTGATACACTGGCAAAATATCTCTTTTCCAGTATATTTGCATTCTACCAGTTGTATGACATACAAAGTAATGATCATCTGTGAATATTGACTTATGTCTTGTTATAGGCTTTGTTACTTGTTGCTGCTGAAGATGAAGCTTTCATGTCACTGAATCATGACATGGATGCACAGTCAGTGCGGAATGAAAGGGAAGTTGCAACTGATCAATTTAGTGGTCAATTAGAAGTTGATTGTGTGGAAGATATTTCCTTAGCTGGAAAGAGCATATCTGGGTGGTTAAATGAGTTGGATGTGATAGCAAAACAAGTTGAAGCAGAGTTAATTTCCAGAGACATAGGTTGCCATCTACTTGAAATCTTGGAGGCTGTTAATTTTGTTCTCTTTGAATCAAGAAGTTTCAAAAGATTTCCTGTACTAGTAGATTCAAAATTCTCATACTTGCATACGGTCCTTAGCACTGGATGCGGGAGCAGTAAGTCTTTTCTAGCATTCACTCCAACCTTCAATATTATAGAAAATGTTTTTCCAGCTCATACCTGACTAGGAATCTTCTTGTTTCAACAGATATAATGTTCAGTGTTATATATGTTGAAGTATGTCAAAGGCTTGGTGTTGACATTGTGGGCTCTAAGGTTGGGGAAGATTTTCTGATTTGGCCACAATCAGGAAATTCAGTGGTGCGTTTTTCTCTTTTTGTATATCGGAAGACAACCAAATTTATACTTCACTAATTTGAAGGTAGCTGAGACTGTATGCTCGTAGTAAAGAAAATACATGGCACTCATTTGTTTCAGTTGTTCACTCATTTGGCTGTTTCTTTCTACATGAGGAACTAACAAGTTTTTGGGCCCAAAACTTTCTTTTGATTTCTTTCTTCATCTGGTACGGATACCAGCTTTTGAGAGACTACTCTCTTTAGTCTGTAAATATTTCTTCTTTGATTATTCTTCACCATCTACCTTAAGTGACGAACCTCTGATTTCTTTTTCGCTTTGTTAGTATCCATCCTTGCATGGTTTCCATGTCAAAAACTTAACCTAAGGCCGAAGGTATTTGCTGTGATTCACTAATATCTGCTACTTGAATGCTTTATTCCTCATACTTTTTCCCCTTCTTTTATAGGAACTTTTCAGTATTGCTTCTGGATGTAGCCTGTTTGCTACCATCAATGGCAAATGTGTCAAGGATCCAAGATCCATGGCTTCTGAAATGGACAGCACCTCAGTTTCAAGACTTGATATTGCCACTAAGAGAGATATTATTGGCATTGCTCTAGCTAATCTGATCGTATGCATCTACATAAATAGTGGAATGTACTTACACATATGATGAGCCTTTTGGTTTCTCTATGATCCTACTATATTCCTTACCATTTGCAGAGATTTTATTGGAAACGGGCTTCAAAGGCAAATCACGGCTTAATGTTAACTTCTCCACTTAAACCTGTTTATCCTGGAAATGACAAAGCTGGCATGGGAGGAATTTTGAATATTCCACTGTTGCGGCCCCAGGACCTCAGGTAGATTCTATTTTTGCATCATATTTGTTAGTATGATGATCTCTAAAGACGTTCTTATTCCTTGGCACTTCATAGGGCCGTAATCGAGCTGGGCTGAGTCATCTGATCAATTTCAAACTTATTTTTGTGTAGCTTGTTTAAATTTTTTTTATTAAAAGTGTTATTGAGCTAAGCTTGTCATCGACTTAAAATTTATATAAGACAATTATCTAATAAATAGATGAACTTTTACTATAGCGTATTGAATTTGTTCATGAACATCCTCTTTGTTTCAGCCCTAGCACTTCATTTTATTGAAATCCAATATATTGTCTCATGAAGCTCATTGAAAAATCACAATTATCTTGGGCACTTCGGTACAAATTATTGGATATACAAAGCTACACTGGTGATCTGAATAAACTTGTTCCTTGGTATTTCCCAGAAAAAAGAACAACAGATCATGCTGTAAAGTAGGCCTATTGATCCCTTTTATAGGATTTGAACACTAACTTTCAACTAGCTATTTAACACATCTACTGGGTGGTTCATTAATGTCGTTGCTTTGATATAACCATCAAACTATCATGTTTACTCCTGTCTGGACTTCATGCTTTTGCCTGTTCCCTTCTTATGTTCTTGTTGTGGCCCTTCAATGGCCATTTATTTGCCAACATCATGAATCTACTCAGTGATCTCCTAAACTATGTGTTCAGGATGTGTCCCCTTATGTTATGAAAACTATTATGCCCATTTTGAATCGATACAATGATTTTCCTAGTTCAATTTTCCCCGTATATCCCAATTCTACATTTCATGCTAGTAGAAACTTAGAAGAAGCATCACTTGCCACTGACTCTTCTCCCCAAATCATAAGGTTGGCCATTATGGCTTCCGAACGGCTATTGATACTACAGCCTGGCAATTGGACTTTACGAAGAGATCATGGTATGCTTCTGTACTACAGCAGGTAATCTAGCTCGTGTCTGAATCCTTGCTTCTTGTAAATGTATCACATAGTAGCATCTCCAACTATCCTCATATTTTGATAGGAGGTATGCTGAGGCAGTTCAAGAACTCAGCATTTGCATGGCTTTCGCGCCCGAGGAAGAGGCGGAGATTCTGGAACCATTTGTGGAGAAGCTGCACCTTCTGCGTCTTCTATCATCCTGGGAGTGTTTGGATCAATTTGGCTCGGTTCCAATCTCTTGATACACTGCCTCTAGTTGTCGGCACTCACCGCGGAACAAAGTAATTCTTACTGGAGAAGGGGTAATCATTCCAACTATGCAGGAAATGAAACTTTTCCAAGCTGATGACTCATGATCCCATGTTGCTGTTATCGGCATCTTTCATGGTTTCTTCGCCAATGCAAACGGAGTGATAATGCGACACAAATATCTATCAGTTGCTGTGTCTCAAGGTCAGAGAAAAAATGGGATTGGAATTGAATGTTTCATTTGATCATTGTAAAATTATTCGGATCCTTTATGGGGTTGTTCTGGGATTGCTAGGCGATAGCATAGTGAAGTTGGAATATATTTGGCCTGATCCGACCACTTTTGGGTCTCGTAATTTAGATGGACATGACTAAACCCTGTGGTTGCGTAGAGGAGGCTGCGAAAAATGAGAGTTTTAAGGGAAGTAATATGCTAAAAAGAAAAGAAAAGCAAAGAAATGCATTATTTTATTTTTCTCATTTACATAGGTGCAGTTAAAGAAAAATATCATTATTTGTTTTATTTATTTTTGTCGATTTAATATTTAGATTTGTTGTTTCTTTAATTATCGTTCTTTGAAGGGCAAAATAGATTAAAAAAAAAAATAGATGGATTTTTTTTTTAGCTCCGGCTATGTTATCCTTAAGATTAGTAGCATTGAGTATGATTTAAAATTTCATACCGAGCTTAACAAAATTTGTTGTTCTATCTGCAATGGGGTCGTGAAGACTGCTATGATCCTGCGGCAACATCCACAAGGTCATGGAGGTACCGTGATCTTACAGCGACCTCCACGGGGTCGCCATTATAGGGGTGACTTTCACAGGAGCACCACAGACCCATGGCAGCCCTTAATAAATATGAAAATGATAGAAGAATTCTTACATCTCCACAATCGTTGTTGATCAATATTAGTACTAAAGTTTTAAGCTGCCTAGCTCTCTTGTATCCTCTTTTGGTCGATATTTGTAATTGTATCGGAGTGGCCATCACCAAATAACTAGTCACTTCCACAATTAAGGAGCAAGCCAACATTAAATAACCTTTACTATTTAGCTTTGATATTAGTTTTATTTGCCTTTCAACTAGTACTAATTATAGAGAGACAGAATCATCTTTTAGGGCCTAGAGAGAAGCAGAGCCTAAATGCACTGAAGAAGACATACATACCATCGTCTTCCAAATAGCTACATGAATCTTATTCCTCTATAAAGCTGTGTCGAAGGCATTGTCGAGTTTTTAGAACTTAAAGTATCACCACCTTTTGTCCGCACTAACAGTAGCGTAGTTAGGATTTTAGACCCGGAGAGACAATTTTTAAAATTCTAAATATTAGTATAGATTAATTTCACTCTCTAACAGTATAAATTTCGAATTCAATGAGTTAAAATTTATTTATTTTTAATTTAGCCCTTGATTTTAATTAAAACAACGATCTGTCGATCCTCAGATCGTATCTATGACTCAAAGTCAAATAATCATTTAGGTGGAAAAGGAAGAGAAGAAGGATGTAGTGGAAGGTGAGATGCCCCTATTTGAAGTAGATATATCATATATTTTCTTAAAATACTTCGACATTCATATTTTACCTAATTTATTATTAGCATAATATTTTAGACATATAATTACTTAATTAATGACTAGCTTTTTCCCCAACTATTCAAAAATAATAATAAAATTGATAGTAAACAAATAACATACTTGACTAACAAATGAAAATATAAATATGAAAAATTGGCACTATTTTTTTTAGCACTTAAATATGTAACGAAAAAGATCAAATAAGAAAATTTCACCATAATCAAAAGATGTTTGCTATGGATAATTAGTGTAGTGACGATGACGATACTCGTAGCAAACAATGACAGCTGGTAATAATATCGTGTAGTGATAATAATGTGGACGGTAGTGGCAGAGACGAAAACACAAGGAAAAAATAAAATACGATAGTGAAGACAAATAAAAAAATAGGAGAGAGAGGGGAAAAAGAAACTAAGAGAGAAAAAAATAAAATATGGTTGAATTTTCATTAGATTTTTTTTATGTAAAATTCCATAGAACGTTAAAATTTATAATTAAGTCTTCTTATTTTTTTTCCCAATGTATAATTTTTTTTCTCAAGTTTTAGGGGGTGCGGTCGTACCCCCAAAGCTCCACCTAGCTACGCCCCTGCGTACAAAGGAATCATTTTCTCATTGGCCAATCTGGGCAATGTGTATCTGAACCCAGTGAGGTCAGAAGGTCTGGAAAAAGACTAAAAGCATTAACAAATGGGAAAAAATGAGACAAGCCGGCAGACTTCAAATGATCTAACACAAAGAATGATGCTTCGGTTTATTGAATGAATGAATTGTTAGCGGAGAGTTGAACAGTAGGAATGCTTTAGTCCCCAAAATAACCAGCACGGGATGAAAAAGCATGCTTAGAATTGGCACAAGATTTAGTGAGTGCCATGTTAAAATAGAAAAGAAAAGAAAATATTTGACATAAAAATCCATTCTACATTGTCTCTTTTAAATATGTGAAAAAATTCAAAAACTACTAAATTGGTAAGTTGAGTTTGAGTTTTTGAACAGTGCTGAAAGCTTGGGAATGCTCCCAGTTTTCGTAATAATAATAAAAAAAACTATTGACAAGTTACTAAATTGGTATATTTCTAGAACAAAATAAGTAGATATTAGACCTTTCAACTAACCCTGCTGTTTGTTCGTGATCTCATCCGCACAGGTTTCAGAAAGGAAAGTAGCATCATAGAAAGAAATGATAATCTTGTTCAATGTCTCCCAGCGACAAGCAATAATTATATTGCAAAATAGAAAATATACATAAATAAGAGTAGGGCATACATTGCTAGAGCTACAGAATGTAGAAGAGAATTGAAAAGACAATAAAATATAACAATAAGTTACCATTTGGTACATGAAGATTCTCAGTCCAATTCCATTCTGCTTTGTAACTCCGAAAGCTGGTTTTCCTGGCAAAAATGAAAACCTTTCAACAGAGGGCATCTCCATCAAAAGATGTCTGTGCTAACTAAATGTAGCAGAAAGTTAATGTGGAAAAAAAAGTGTTCATGACAACGATGAAATCCTACAGCAAAAGGAAAAAAAAAAAAAAACCAGGCATCTGTCACTGCACAAAGAATTTAGGTCAAAATTAAGGAAACTGCAAAGACAACAGGTTAAACAAAAATAAAAAAGTTTCACAATCCCGAAAAGTTGGATTGAAGACATAACCTGTTACTGCCATTTTCCTCTAGAAACACTCGATGAAGAAAAAGCATACAGATTGCTGCTTCTGTTCAGATCAGCTTAGCATTGATATCTGTATTTCTTGTGGATAAATTACTCCATGTCCTACATGCGATCCCAATCACTTATTTCTGGAAGTAAATCTTTTGTTCGATTCCACTATTCAAAAATTGGTGTTTTGTATTTCTTGTGGAGAAGAGACACCCCCTTCCGTTATTATTGAACTCAAATCATCTTTTGCAGAAGCCAAATCGTCTTCTCAGTATCACTATGAAAAAATTTAAGACACTACCAAAGCCCAATAGTAACCATAAAAGTGATATCAAATATCTTCTAGATCACCGTCTGTCCAATCCAGATATCCTCATCCGTCATCAGACCTATTATTACAAGTAAATCATCGTCAAGCTGTGTTTAACTATCGGAGGTCTAGACATGAATCTCATCCCCATTTAGCTTTATGCAAGATTATATGAGCAAAATATTCAAATTATTAAATTATTTTCCATTTCATTGACTTGTTTTTTTTTCTTTTGGTTGCACGCGTCCTTGGATAACCAATCGACATATTCTGAAACTACCAAACTTGAATTGTTAACTATAATCATTGCTTTTATACAAAATATAAGCTACTAATAATGATCTCCCCAAGGATCATGTCTACTTAGTTAATTTGCACTATAAAATCGTACTAAAATTTAATGATGTACAGGTTACACTAATAATCTAATTTTGATATATGATAAATAAATTAAAGTTAGATGTGTTATTTGTCTAACTATTTTACCAAGTATACAGGAATTGACTAGTCTAAGGGACTTGACACCAAGCTGAAATCTAACTAGGTCCGCGGGGCCCAATAGCTAGTGAAAAGTCCAAATACGTCAGCGGAGTCCGATATCTGGCGGGAAGTCCGATTGGGTCCGCGGGACCTACCAACCGGTCGAAATTCAGTCGGGTTTGCGAACCTAACAACTGGCCAGAAGACCTAGTGGGTCAGAGGCAAGTTAAATAACTGCAAGTGATAAGTGAAGGTAAACAACTAGAGGAGAGATCTAGTAAGGGGGCGTTCCTCGTTGAGGGAATTATAGGCGTCGATCCAACTTAGGTCCATCTGGGAAACCTAAGTTGAGATCTTTACTAGGTCCTGGTCTCGTGAATAATCTAATTAATATTTATATTTTATTATGTTGTGCTAACTCTGTTTTGTAGGGTAAAATATATTTTTCGATTATATGGACTAACATTTTTTTACATA
>JBBMJZ010016850.1:0-10964 GCA_037833815.1 Zingiber zerumbet | reverse complement strand
ATAATTACAAGTGGGGCAAGGTGGGAGTAGGTTTGATTATCTCTCTAGAAACTTAACAACATGAATAATATTTTATATCGAATCACATTTTTGTTTATAATGCTATTATTCTTATCCTATTTGTAGTGAATTTAAATTTATTTCTCGTGTTATTAATATGTGAAATTGATATTAAAAATGTTATGACACGATTTGCATGATTTGTCACTAATTGTCAAACCCTATTTTGACCATCCATCGTGATTCTTCGTGAAGATATATATATGTGTTCTCTTGCTTAAGTTAGAAGTTTCTTGTATTTGCTGACACTATCTTTGATTAAAAAAAAAGAGTTTTATAATATTGATAACATTGTTATTTTTATATGTAAATTTTAATATATATAAATCGTAAAATACTCTTAACCGATTAAATTTCCATTAATGATAATTAATTGCTTTTGCGGTCCAAACTTATCCAATTGTGTTTTGTCAACGATTAATTAATTATACACGCAACGGCCTCGTCTTATTGAAATGATTAAATACAAATATATATATTATTTTCTTTCTCTTCATAATTTTTTAAAATTAATTTTTAAATGGATGATCAACTAGGAGTGTGAGTGACCCAAGTCCCTAGTCAGTTACTCATGAGCGATTTAATCAAAACTCAACTTGAGTTTAAATTTGATCCAGTTTGAGGCGGCTTAATTTTTAATTTAATTATTACTGATTTGGTGGCTCATGGAGCCAAATAAGTAAATAAAAATATATATTGTTATAATATATAATATATTAATTTATTTATTAATAAATAAATAAATAAAATAGAGCCTATAATTAAATATGAAATTCAAACTCAAATTGAGATAGTATAAATTGAATCGAGCTAAGCTTTATCCTAGCCTAATTCAAACTCAGTTTAATTCGTTTACATTCGTATGCCAAACCACTAATTATAGAGGAATGCAAGAGAATATTTATAGAGAAAAATTGAATTTGCCAAACACTCTTCGCAAGTCATATCCATGTTGATAATTTTAAATTAACTTAATCCAACTTTTAAGGCAATCAACTTTTAATTAATTAGTTTTTCAAAACCTAATCCCGGCATTATGGATAATGGTGCATGGCACGTTAATTAAACAGCAAAAATATTGAAAAGAATGCACTTATTTTTATTTTAGGCAAAGACATCCTATTTTTAAAAAGTTATAAAAAAAATGCTCAAAAATATTCTTATTTTAACATAACAAGTTAAAAACACTATTATATTAAAATATTCTTTATAAATTTAATTTAAAATTTTCAAACTTATATAGTAATTATGATTATAAATATTATAATAATACTAAGTGGTGTGTATCAAATTTGAATATTTTAATCAAATTGATAAAAAAAATATTTTAATATAATAATATTCTCTATACAATAATTTTAAATAAATGAGACAAAGAATAAAAAAAATATTAAATTGATATAATAATATTGAAATGAGAATATTTGTGAGATGAAAAATATAATAGGATAATAACTAGGTAAATCCTACAATTGGAATTTCATTTAACTCATACGATTTCCATTTGCTAATTATATTTAAAATCATCTTATTTGATCCTACTTTTTTTTTTTTAATAAATTCTTAATTAATTAATTTTTAACGTCACATCAAAACCTTCCCATCTCTATTTTATAAGGATATGGTCAAGTGTTCCAATTAGGTACCCAACCTTATCCAATCCTAACTTTACTCATAATTTAATATGAACATATATATTTAATTTTCTAAAAAACGAGGGTGTTTTTGAAATATAGCAGTGGCAGTTGTCGTAAATAATGGCATATTGATGGACTAAATGAATTCAACAGAAAGAAAGATTAATTGAAATATTTTAGAAAAAATATTATTAGTAATAAATAAAATTAAATAAATGGATAAACATTTATTAGAGAGAGAGAGGGGGAGAGAGAGAAAGAGAGAGAGGAAGCATGGCGAGGAGCGCTATAAAATCAATAAAGCCGAGATTTAATGCCGTCCAGTTCGATCCCCTTCCTCGCCGAACGTTTCCGTCTCCGCTCCGTTACAACTGGCCTGGCCCTCCGCTTCGTCGCCATCTCGAATCCGGGCAGAGAGCGAGGGGGGAAGAAGCGACGCCATCTCTCGAGCTGCTTTGACTGCGCCGACGAAGTCTTTGTGCGCGTCTCGGCCGCCTTCTTCGAGGCCCTCCGTGAGATCGAGGATTTCTCTCCGTGTTGCCGCACTTGTAGGTGAGTGCCACTGGATTTTGCTTTTCGTTCTCCCGTTGTTAGACTCGGTGATTCTGATGTTAGGATGTCCCTAGCGGGTGGTTCTTGATGGATTTGTTTGTGTTGAGAAAGTTTGGATCGAAAGGTTGGGTGGTTTGGGAGATTGTCCTGGTGTTGTTTGGTTTGGGAGATTCTGGATGAGCTTGCCCCTGTCGGTCGAATTTGGTTGTTTTCCTAAACAAAAAAAAAAAATCGAATTTTATCTGTCGCCACGACTGTTTATGCATACGCGAGGAGAGTATTTCTACAATGGTCGGATTTTGTTTCACTTTTTTGTTCTTGTTGGTTTGTTTGCGGATATTGATTTTTTAGGTTTATCTCTTGTGTCCACATATGGAAAAATGAGGTGATTATTTGGAAACGGTCGTAATAATTAAGTTGACTTTGGCGTTTTTACATTTTTAGACGGATTTTATGTGCTTTCTTGGTTTTCCATTATCTTATCTCAGTGACGGTGTCAATTCTTACCACAGGAAGAATTTTGCTTAGTGCTATGTCGTAGCCGACCCCACCTTATGAGATAAGGTTTGATTGTAGCTGTTGCTAGAAAGTTTTGTTTGATTAAAACTTGCTTCTTAAACTTACAAGACCAGTATCATCTTCCTAAGACTGTAAAAAGCAATCCAGTATTTATTGTGATGACCGATTGAAAAGGGCATTGCCATTATGTTTATTAAATGGATGTTCTAAATCTGCGTGACTGACTTGAATGTAGACCTTTAGATAAACCCTTAAATCCTTAATTGGTACACCTGATTATCTCGGTCAGTTTTCTAGGTCGTGTTGTACAAAATTGGAGTTCATGTCACAGCCTAGGCTACCAGATTTGTTGTTATAAATTCTCTACTTTCAGATGCAATAGTCAGCACATCATCATGGCAGCCACAATCAGTTAGTAATGGCGATCCCATTTAGCAACGATTTTCCTTTATGTGAGCAACACCAATGATTTTGTGACTTCTAGTGTTTCCTTCAGGTGGTGCTTTTGAGGTTTCAATCAAGAGGGGGGATGTCTAAATGGATTCTGCAGGAGGATTGAGGGTGATTAGAAACAATTAGTTATTTTTACCCTTGTTGCTAAATTGGAAGTTTGCATGCCTTGCCCTTAGTTATTTTTGCAAATATGGCTTGGTGTCAGATTTAGCGGTGTTTCATATTCAGTTATATTTTAGAATTATCAATAACTAAGCTTTTAAAGTTGTTCTTTCTCAAAATTTGGTTGTCAAGTTCTTAAGTGATGGGATTTGTCTTTTGGGGACGCCAAGTAAAATTTACCAGCACTCATTTTAATGTTAAACTGGTCTTTTCAACCATTCGTCTTCTTATTCCTAGTTGATTTAAAGATTAGGACAACAATAATGGATTGTAATGATCACATTATGCATAAAAACAACTATCATTAACCAAATCACTTGGCAAGTTGAAAGGGTATTATTAAGTATAAAAGAAATCCAAATCTCTCTGATTTTCAATTATTTTAACATTAAAAAAGTACATGTTTGGTCAAGCAACTATACCAATGAATTCCTACTATATATCCGTATAAAAGGAAAAAATATTTACTAGAATCAGAAATGCTCAACCTCTGGATCTATCAAAAACACTGATATAATTGCTGAAGTGTTCTAGATGCGTCTGTTTTTGGTAAAATTGAAATAATAGTTTGATTCAAAGAAGTCTTAGCATAACATCCTGTGATATATGTTCTTATACTGTATCTCTTTTCCGTCTTGCAACATCCCTGTTTATATAAATTATAAACTGTGTGTGTTTGTGATTATGTTTGGTTACTCGAGATTTTCCTTTCCAGACTTAACAGTCACTTAAACATCATCAAGTCTCCTGGATTAGGCCTCATCTGGTTCTTTGTTGGTTAGTTCAAGTTGTCTTTTCACTTCATTTTTACAGTTGCAGTTTGTGATATTTTTAAAAATTTTTGATGCCTTTTCATTTTAATAATGAATAGAAAACTGATAGTCATAGAGAGATTGATGATCTAAATACATTGTATTGACTGCAGTTGTTGAACCTAATCAGTTATCCCTTGTGCGGGTGTTTTTAAAGATATTGCCCATTTTGGGAGTCTAGATATTCAATAAATAAGTGATGATATAGGGATCTTGTTCCTCCACGCTGGTTCATGCTTAAAATCTGTAACTTGCCCTTTATTTTATGTATAATAACTCCTCTTCAAGTACAGAAAATCACGCATCACAAATATTCAATGACTTCCAAGCTGTGCTGATTTAGTTTTAATCAGTAACTGATTACACACAATGAAATCTCTCAAATTCTAGTACCCTTTAGTTTTGCACAATGAAATCACTTTCCAGTTGTGATATAGTTGGCAAACCTTGACATTCTAGGAATCCTGCCTATTGCTAATTTTTGGTTAATTTATTGTATGTATATTCAACCTTCACATTGAATATATATATATATATTATCATTATTTAACAAGTGATTATATGCCTGTAAAAGTATGAAATTTTAAATTTGACAAAATGTGTTGAAATTGCAATGATCTGTGAACATACATTTTTTTGTTAGTAGATGCTCGATGGTAATTAATATATCATTATGAAAACTTTTAACAACTTGAAGATTTTATGTATCCTTTTTGGGTTGAGCCTGCTGAGCACACTGTTTAATGGTTTTTGATATGCGGCCTTTGTTTGTTTACAGTTTCAATTCTTGGAATTCTTCCTGTATATGAACTTTGTCAGTTTTTGAGGTGGTACTTGTAATTGAGAGGCTCTTCTGCTGTGGTCATCGAGATTCATAGAGCTTTGCAAAAAATGTTGTCAAAATCATGTGCCAACCTTTTTGAATTAGGGTCTGATAATGCCATGGAGTTTGATACTATTAAATCACTTTCTAGAGTGATGACGACAGTAGGAATCATAAATGATATTGATGGAGCAAGTACTAACGAAGATTCATGTCCCCCTATACTATCAATCCAGAGCCGCAGAATCATTGTAGCCAACTTCCTTCCACTGAACTCTGTGAAAGATCAAAAAACTGGACGTTGGTGCTTTGCATGGGATGATGACTCACTTCTATTTCAGCTTAAAGATGGTTTTTCTTCTGATACTGAAGTAATTTATGTAGGAAATCTTAAGGCTGATGTAGACATTAGTGAGCAAGAAGAAGTTGCACAGAAGCTTTTGGCAGAATTTAGGTGCATGCCAACATTCCTCCCCCCTGACCTCTTTAAGAGGTACTACCACGGGTTCTGCAAGCAGCAACTTTGGCCTCTTTTCCATTACATGCTTCCTATTTGCCTCCATAAGGGTGACCTCTTTGATCGTTCTCTTTTTCAAGCTTACATTTCAGCAAACAAAAAATTTGCAGATAAGGTTATGGAGGTAATGAACTCAGACAATGACAGTGTGTGGATCCATGATTATCACCTTATGCTTCTTCCAACATTCTTAAGGAAACGACTAAACCGGGCAAAGATTGGTTTCTTCCTTCATAGTCCATTTCCCTCATCTGAATTATACCGGACATTACCGGTCAGAGAGGAAATACTCAAGGCACTGCTTAATGCTGATTTAATTGGCTTCCAGACATATGATTATGCAAGACACTTCTTATCTTGCTGTAGCAGGATGTTAGGACTGAACTATGAGTCAAAACGTGGCTATATTGGACTTGAATACTATGGTCGTACTGTGAACATCAAGATTCTCTCAGTGGGTGTTCACATTGGCCGACTTCATTCTTTACTGAATCAACCTGAAACAATTTCAAAAGTTCAAGAGATTGAGGAAAAGTTCAAGGGGAAGAAATTGTTGCTCGGTGTGGATGACATGGATATATTTAAAGGCATTAGCCTAAAGTTGCTAGCATTGGAACTTCTGCTGGAGAGGAGTCCCAGTCTTAGAGGAAATGTTGTCCTTGTGCAGATTGTAAATCCTGCTAGAAGCACAGGGAAAGATGTAAAAGAAGCAAACGAGGAAGCAAAATCTATTGCTAAAAGGATAAACAATTCATATGGCACTCCAGACTACGAGCCAGTGGTACTTATTGACCAGCCTATACCTCTCCATGAAAAAATCGCTTTTTATGTGGCAGCTGAATGCTGCATTGTAAATGCAGTGAGGGATGGAATGAACTTAGTTTCTTACGAGTATGTAGTTTGTAGGCAGGGAACAGAGATAATGGATATGAGTAGACATATCAGTATTGGCAGTTCCCATGCGAGCACACTCATTGTATCCGAGTTCGTTGGTTGCTCTCCATCACTTAGTGGAGCTTTTAGAGTGAACCCTTGGAGTACAGAGGATGTTTGTGATGCTTTGTATCAATCCTTGAAATTGGAAGATTCAGAAAAACAGTTGCGCCATGAAAAGCATTATCGTTATGTCAGTTCACATCATGTTTCTTACTGGGCTAGCAGCTTTTCTCAGGATCTGGAGAGAGCATGCAAGGACCACTACAGTCGAAGATGTTGGGCTCTTGGCTTTGGTTTAAATTTCCGGGTTCTTTTCCTTTCGCCTAATTTTAGGAAATTGACATTAAGCCATATTTTATCAGCCTACAAAAACACTTGCAGACGGGCTATATTTTTGGACTATGACGGCACCATTATGTCTGAAACATCTGTTAACAAAACTCCAAGTGCAGAAACCTTATCTATCCTGAACAGCTTATGCAGTGATCCAAACAATACTGTATTTCTCGTTAGCGGGAGAGGCAGGGAGTCTCTTGGTGATTGGTTTTCTTCGTGTGAAAACCTGGGAATTGCTGCTGAACATGGCTATTTCATCAGGTACATAAGTAAAAGCCCTTAGGCTGCTAAGCTTGCAATTTATAATTGTTTGTTCCTTTTACAATCTGGTCTTATTCCAATCATTAGGTGGAGAAAGGATGCCGAGTGGGAATCAAGCTCCGTTCCTGTTGTCTTGGATTGGTTTAAGATAGCTGAACCTGTAATACAGCTGTACACCGAGACTACAGATGGCTCAAATGTAGAACTCAAGGAGAGTGCAATTGTGTGGCATCATCAATATGCAGATCCTGACTTTGGTTCATGCCAAGCCAAAGAACTGCTAGATCATCTCGAAAGTGTTCTTGCAAACGAACCAGTAGTTGTCAAGCGGGGTCAGCATATCGTGGAAGTAAAACCACAGGTATGTGCTTTATTTAGTGTTAGCCGTTCAAGTTCGTGATTCCTCTATTTCTTGCTGTATTTAGAAAGTTGATAAGAGGAATATCATGTGCAGGGAGTGAGTAAAGGGGTGGTCGTCGAGAAGCTTATTGGGACATTGACCAAGAGTGGGAAGCCCCCAGATTTCGTGCTGTGCATTGGGGACGACCGATCCGATGAAGATATGTTTGAAAGTATCAACAGCACAGCTTCAAGCAATCAGTTTCCCTCCGTTCCTGAAGTTTTTGCATGCACCGTTGGGCAAAAACCTAGCAAAGCCAAATATTATGTCGAAGACTGCAGCGAAGTGATAAGGTTGTTGCACGGTATATCTTCTTTCTCAACTCAAAATCACAGAGACAAGCAACACAGTCAGGTTTCTTTCGAAAAGCTTTATTGAGTTTGGTCATCGGACACATAATTTATTCAATTCATCTTCGACTAATGGAATCTGTGTATCCTGATGGTCTTCCCATGACAGCTTTAGTCCGTGTTAGTTAACATCAAACGGTACAACTTTCTTCCTTGCCAATCCCCATCACTCATGCTCAGAAGGTTTCACAACCTTCATGAAGTAAAGACAATTTTGTCACAAGTTCTCGTAATATATCGATGATGTCCCTGATGCATTCATTTGTGTATTTGGATTTGTTGTGTTCACTCATCCTATTTTACATTATTTTCAATAGGTGGAATATTACCATTAATTCCTCTACTTTTCGTATTAACATCTGTGATTGGGTTAAATTATATACTTATGAAGATCATTAGCATTTTTATATAGTTTCGTTCAAATTTAGAGCATTAAAGTTTTTGGTAATATCACTTTTGGTAAACTTTCAGCTCATCAACTATTGATAGCTTGTGCTTGTGTTATATTTTTATATGTTGGTTCTTATTGAAATATTGTATCTCGTAAATTTCCATTCCATCAACTCCAAACAACTCTAATAATAATCGAGGAGAATGTTTCAGTACATGGACATTTGCACTTGTGTAATTGAATCAGTCACCCTCACAAGGACGCAAATGGCTACAAATGAGTCCTTTGCTGGAATCAACTGTGTGCAAAGGACTTCACTGATCACTAGAAGACAGATGCAAACATAAAAGAAAGCTGAATCTCCAGAACACATTTTGGCTCAAGCAGTGGCCACTATAAAGTTTGGCACAAGTGTGACAGCACAATAACATGGGCCAGCACAGAGCACTCAACCACTTGAAACCAAATCCCAGAAATAAATATTTATGCCAAAACAGTAGACTACGAATTCGCCTAACATGGAGAGTAGTTCTAACTTCTAAGCAGCATGTGCATGAGAAAATGGTGAGTCGTCTTCTAGTAGTACAGGAATTCCACTCATCATTCTCTGAAAGTCTCTGAGTTCTTTTCTAACCCTTTTGCAGGAACAAGAAAATTGATAGGTGCAAAGGTAGAAAGTATATTTATTTCATCATTTTGGTGTATGCATGGAAGCATGTTTGAAGAGCTTTCCATGCAGAGGATTCAGCCATTGAAAAAAAAAACTAATCCATGAGAATAATCCGTGGCAAACTTTGTGTTGAGAAGAAGAATTGTCACCAGCATCACCAATTCCCTTTTATCTTCTTCCATGGCGAGCTTGCTTCGAGATCGGATTCGAACGTGTTGGAATAAAGCGTCTTTTCTTTATTGTTACTCCATAACCAGATCTTTGACACGGAGAAGCTCTCCCGCCGGCAGCCGACGCCGAGTCGCTTCCCCTCTGCGGCCTCGTCGGCGCCGATCGCTTCCCTTCCCCTGTTCGCGGAAGAGCAGCAGTTCTTGAAGGCGACGTGGAGCTCGGCGTCGGCCACCACGTACTGGTACGACCCCATCGAGAAGCACCTCCTCGCATCCAAGCTGAGGCGGCGGTTGTTGCTGCTGCTCTCCCCTTCCTTGAATCTCCAATTCTTCATCACAATTCTGCCGCTTGAGTCGCCATTGGTGGTGCCCTCGGTGTCTCCGTGTCCGTCTCCCAAGTTCCTGAACTTGCCGAGCCTCACCGGGAACGCCTTCTCTGCGGCGGTTTCTTCGACGGCGGATGCGTGGGGCTCTCCGGCGGCCTCCTCGTCGTCTTGGGTTCGGTCGTTGAAGTTGAATGCGATGTGTTCGATGGAAGATCTCTGAGGGAAGAGGGAGCCGCGGCAGAGGGGGCAGGTGGAGTTGGAGAGCAGCCACGTGTCAATGCAGGCGAGGTGGAAGGCGTGTCCGCAGACGGGCAGCAGGCGGAGCTCGTCGCCGGCGGCGAACTCGCAGAGGCAGACGGCGCAGTCGAAAGGCTCCTCCTTGGCCGCGACGAGGTCGGCGTAGAGGAACACCGGGAGCGCGTCGATGAAGGCCTGGTCGAGCCCGGAGTCGTGCTGGTGGAACAGCTGCTGCAGCCGTCGATCGGGCACCGACGACGACTCGCCGCCGCGGTCGTCCTGAGGCGGAGGAGCGCGGCGACGACCGCGGCGCCGCTTCCTGAAGACGAACCGAAAGAGGACGTGGACGAGGCCGGAAACAAAGAACGCAACGGCGAGGACAGCGATGACGACGAGGAGCGCCGGGCGGATCTTGCTGCCGGATGAGCTGCTCATCGGAGGAATTGCGTCGTGCTTGGCTCGTAGAAAGATTTAAAGGCCATGGGAGATTGAGGATGAGGACAAAAGAAGATTGAGCAAGAATAGATTTTGGTGCTAGATTCGGTGTGATCCTGAGTTTCATGGCCATGGATGCGGCATCTCCATGTTTGTTACTGCTACAAATGATAATGAGATGGCTTCTTGTTTGAAGTAATTGCTCTGATAATTAAAGAGCATGAACATGAAAGGAAGGTACAAATATTCCTTCCATCTGAAATTCTGGTCAGATTTGTATTACATTAGACTATGTTGCGGTGATAAAGGGGACTCTCGTACAGATCAACTGTCAATGTGGAGATCAAAATAAAAATGATCAACATCCAGGTGTTAAAGGACTTATCTATGTTGATCGAGCGGAGGTCGACTATAAAGGTCGGTCGGGTAGACAATGTCCGATTAGTGACAAGCTTGCCTGAGTTGACTGCCCGTCTAGCTCGGAACAGTATGGTAAAATCGTCAAATGCTTAGTATGAAACGGCAGAACACCAGGAGATCGGAGCGGTTGTTCGATCGGGAGGCGACAGTCTACTATACCCAGTCGCTGCGAAGAAGAATAGTCGAGGTCGACCGAGCGGAGGAGTCCCCAACCGAGCGGCTACCCCGCTCGGCCGAGTAACGGGATCATCGTCGTATCTCTCAATATTGTTTTGGAAGATAGTGCCGCTAAGACGGATTGTATGATAGAAGCTTCTACTATCTTGTCAGGAATACGCATACCCTGTTATGGTATGGTGTCAGAGACACTTTCTTGACAAATCTTTTCATATGACACATTGAAAAACGTGCCCACGCTTCAAGGAGCGTACACGTCGCCCATTAGGACTTTATATAAAGGGAAATTCATATATCCGTGGAGGTACGCGTTATTCACT
>JBBMJZ010016831.1:0-10965 GCA_037833815.1 Zingiber zerumbet | reverse complement strand
GCCGTCGACCCCGTTGAGCCCGAAAAGGTTTTATGGGAGGCCAAGCAGATCGGTGCCGACCTCAAGTTTGTGCTCACCACTCACCATCACTGGTTTGTCCAAACCCTTCTCTTTTACCTCTTGGATTGTTCCCTACTATTTTGGGGACAAAAGGCTTCTTTTTTTTTTTTTTTATTTTGAGCTAATGTTTAGCCTGTTGTGGGAATCTGTAATTTGCTGTA
Organism: Zingiber zerumbet; assembly: GCA_037833815.1. Taxonomy (NCBI): domain Eukaryota; kingdom Viridiplantae; phylum Streptophyta; class Magnoliopsida; order Zingiberales; family Zingiberaceae; genus Zingiber; species Zingiber zerumbet. The sequence continues at coordinate 10,744 of JBBMJZ010016831.1, read as the reverse complement.
TCTCAAATTTGTTGTCTGATTTCTGATGAAATGTGATGTAGGGATCATGCAGGGGGGAATGAGAAGATGAAGGAGTTGGTGCCGGGGATCAAGGTCTATGGTGGATCAAAAGATTCTGTACGAGGTTGCACGGATACTTTGGAGAACAAGGATAAGTTGGCTCTTGGGCCAGATATCGAAATAGTTGCTCTCCATACACCATGGTATATAGCTCCTTTAGTTGTATATCTTTTTCAATGTGAACTCTTATAATTTCTGATAATTTTGCATCTTACTATCATAGATTTTTTATGGGCAACACTTGCCGTATGATTTTTGGTTAGTGGACCGTTATATTTTGCTCATGATCCTGGATCGACATATTACTGCATAATAGTTAACTTTATGAAAATGTTTAGTGCTTATCCATCCACTGAAGGACAAGAAAAAAAAATGACTCCGTGATCAGCAAATGTCACAATGCATGTGTTTTAGGGCATACCAAGTTAAAAAGGAGAAAGTTCCATACAAGAGAGAACATATATCCAGAAATTTGTTGGTCAAGGTGATTGTGGGATAGAAGTCATCCAAGTTTTACAGGATGTAAATTCTGCTTACAGATTTCTAATATATTTATTTGAAGATAAATCAGTACAATAGAACATCTTACTGTCTGATTTCCTTTTGTTGGGTTGATCTTATCTGACCAAAGCGATGGGTGGAAATAATTACTTGGTTTCCACATCGATTTGCACAATACAATGCTGTGAAAGAGGAATACAATATGCTCTTCTATATGAGGAAGTGCCATCTATTATTGTCGAAAATAATGCTCATACTAATTAAGTTGATTATCCTTAGATTGCACAGCATTACACTTCTGTGATCAAGCATTACTCTGTGTTGCATTATTTACTTCTTGGTTTCTCTTGCTCTTGATCTGGTTTGTTAGCCATACTAAAGGTCATATAAGTTATTATGTGACCGACAAAGGGGAAAATCCAGCTGTCTTTACTGGGGATACACTGGTGAGTCTGGTACTATGTTCTTTGTTCTGTGATGCATTGCACTCTTGATAGGCTAACATTCTTTGCTTCTTCTTGTTACCAGTTTATTGCTGGTTGCGGAAAGTTCTTTGAAGGCACTGCAGAACAGATGTATCAATCTCTGTGTGCCACATTAGGTTCACTACCAAGGCCTACTCGTGTTTATTGTGGTCATGAGGTATGGTATTTCCTAATCCCAGTTTCTCAGATGGATTCCTTTTCATCAAAGATATGAAGCAATAAGAAGTTAGATTCTACTTTGCATTCAGTATCATTAGTTTGACTTGGAAGAATTGAAGCAATACTACATAGGTCCATGAACTATGTTAGTTTGCGAAACAAGGATGAAAATGAAGCTATGAATAGACTAATCTGAATTCTTGAGCATGTTTAAACTGCAATTGTTCGGGATGCATCATGACTGACAGAAAGGCATCCTCTATCATGCATATAGTTTGTTTGATTCTTAGCCTTTTGCAACTTATACTTTCCTATTTTGTAGGTTTTTTTCTATAATTACAGTTGTTCCTGGATTTTATCCCACTGGAGTTAAATTTGTGATCTTTGCAGTACACTGTGAAGAACCTCCAATTTGCATCAACTGTTGAACCAGACAATCAAAGGGTATTAGATAAGCTTTCTTGGGCTAAAAGTCAACGCCAGTTAAACCAACCTACAATTCCTTCAACGCTTGAGGAAGAATTCCAAACTAATCCATTCATGCGAGTTGACTTACCAGAGATACAGGTTCTACTCACTCTTGTTTGACGTACTCTTTGTTTGCTATAGGTGGCTTTATGATGGCATATGTTCTGCTCTTTAGATGGCGTTCGGCATAGCTGAGACAACTCTCTTGATTGAACTGAATACTGATTTAGTCAATTTGCTTAGTAACTTTTTTTCACAGTGATTTAAAATTAATCTTCTTAAGTGGAGTGATTGAATCAGTACTCTCAACAAGCAGAAAATGCAAATCCTCCCCCAAGAATATATATTTAAGCAAAATTATCGCAAGTATAGCATTTGTTGCAATTCCTAGTGCAATATTAATCTACACAGGAATATGAAGTTGTCTCTTGTTAAAATTCTAAAATAGTTTGTTATTTTAAGTTATTTATCTGATCCATCTGTTTAATGCATATTGGCGTGAGACGTTAGTCTTTCACAATGTTGTTTATTCCTGTTCAGCCCTTCAGGGGAAGTAATTTACATTCAGGTGGTGTATGAGATGCTAGTCTCTCTCTCTGTTTCTCACTTTTTCCTTCTTTTCAATTCTAAAAATCCTAAAGCAAATATTTTGCACAAAGAAATTTTTGTTTGTGATAAATTTTTTTGTTCTTGGTACATTGCACTCAAATTGTTCGGAACTCACACAATGTCTAGTGACTGTTTCCTGTACAATTTACATTGTTGATTTGAAGAGTAAATTTGCATGTTTTGCAGGCTAAAGTTGCCTGCAATTCTCCGATTGAGGCCTTGATGAAACTTAGGTCAATGAAAGATGCGTGGAGAGGGTGAAAAGAAGAGGTTTGGCTTCTTTGAAAAGGTGTTCGAGTTTGTAGTTAAAAATGGCTCATGTTGTGTGGAAGAAAATAACATGTCTCACTTTTGTGTAATAATAATGAACCATGTTCAGCTTTCAGCTTATAACTAGCAACTCGAGTGCAGTTAATAGTAAATTAGAACACACACGAGACATGAGCCTCTTCAGTCTTGTGAGTCTCAAGTAGACCCTCGTTTATGTGGCTTTGTCTAGTATTTTTATATATTTTAGTGCTCATATGATCAACATATTTCAAATTTTTTGGTGAGTTTAAGTAGACTCTGACAATCTTGTTTTATCTATGAGTTTTGTATATTTTAGAAGAAAAATGATACGCAGAGAGAAAAAATTTCAAAGAAAAATTCGATGGGTTAATAAAAGTGAAATAGTAGGTCATGAATTTATGTGTCTATTTTTTAATTTTTCTGAGATTTTTTTCCTCATGGCATCATTACTCATTTTAGAACTCACAAATTTATTATGATGAAATCATTGTCTTTTTTGGATGATGTCTTGATGGTTAGGCACTAATGAATCACTGGGAGTTATGCAAGCCCTATTCATTTTGGGATAATAATTAGTCAAGAAACTTTCTGCATATTTTGGACATCTGATGAACTGCCTCGTTGCTTTCTAAGTTTAGTTTTTTTTAAAAAAAATTATCGTTGTTAATCATATTTGTCAGTAAGTTGTATTTTACTATATTATAGTTCAAATCATATATATTGTTGCTCTAGTCTAAAAGCTTTCTTTTGGATTATATTTAAATTAGAAAATGATAAATAGGAAATCATACATCTCATATTAAGTTGGCATCTTTAAAAGGGATCCAACTAGAGATGACAATAGATTGGCGGAGATGGGTTTGCAGTTTGAGGCTAGATGCTCTTGTCTAAAAGAAAAATGGAGGTTGCCGGGTCAGCAAGTGGCTAGACTATTGGGCATAGGGCAGAGGATGACTTCCGATCAATCTAAATTATAATCTAAAGAGATGATGAACTTAGAGAGAGATCGTAATTACGATTCATAATTATAAATGATTTATTTCTTGATTCACTTTTTTATGGACCAGCTTGTGCTTAAAGTAGATCTTCATTCTTATCCTATCTCTACTTAGGGAATTACGTCCTCAAATCCACGGAGATTAAACCTCATCTCCGTCCCCATCCTGCCGTAGAGATGACAATAGGGTGGTGATAGGCAGATGACTGAATCTGGGGATTAAATTCTAGTATCCAGAATTCTTTTAATAATTATTATTATTATTATCAGAGATATTAGAACGGATCTAGGGATGAGAATAGCATTTTCATATCCCTTCTTCCAATCTATTATGAGGATTTTAAAAAAATTCTGAATCCGTATTCGATAATGCCTTTCTGAATCTGTCATCTTTCGGATTTTTCCCGTGGATATTCGAATCTGAGAGGAAGATTGAACTCTATTGTGATGGCATCTTTCAACTCTAATAAAATAATGTAATCGAAAAGTTTGGAATATATTTCGACAATTTCAAAACTATATTTCTCTTTATTTCCAAACAAGAATAAAAAAAAAAAGGTTAACGTGCAACGTACAAAAGGACAAGCACAAAACTACAAATAGGATTCAAGTGCATGAACCTGAACCCTATCACGATGACAGAATCCTCGAGAGCCCTGCAACTGTTCTTCCTATTCTTCGTCTTGTTTACTGAATAAAAACTAAATCTTTTAAGGACGAGACTACTTTCAAGATTCATTAAGCAGGAGCTGTCCTTTCGTTCCCTTTCTTTGCAACTCCAATGATTCCTTCCTTGAACTTTGACTGGTTATCATATCTTCTTCTCCTTCACCAGAACAGTTCAGAAACTGAATATAAAAGCAGTCTGAAGAAAAGAAAAGAAAGAAGTGTTTGATTCAAGCAAACAAAATAATCTAGTTTTCCTGTAAAAGTTGTCTTAAGTTTGATTAAGCAGACCTGTTCAAAGAGAAGTTTAGATGGAGTTTACATGCAGCATGGTAAAGAGAAGAAAAAAAAGTTCAAAAACTATGAAACTGTCCTGAAAACTCCCAACATTGATTTACTTGGGAGCCAGAGAGGCAGAGAATGCACGAGCATGGAGGTCTGATACAGGACACGGCCAAAAGAAGAACAGTACCGATTCCACTAAAACCATGAAACTATGGTACGCCAACCAACTATTGCGTACAAATTGGCAGCAAAAAACCAGGGTAAAATGCTTGCTGTAACATTATTATTTCTCCTTGCTTTTTGATTTCTTATGGCAACTTTTTTCCTTTCTTTCTTTCTTTGCTCCAGGACTGCAAGAATGGTGGGGGACGCAAGAACACAAAAGAAATTCTGATGACTCTGTTGAGTGTTAGAGAGGCAGGGGCAGATATCATCTATAAAAGTGTGTGTAGGGAAGAGGGGAGACTCCAACTCCAACAGCCACACGAGTGGCTTTGTATTGGACCCTGTGCTTGCCATAACCATTTGTCTCTCTCACCCAAGTTTTCTTCTCTCTACTATTTTCATTTTCTTTCTTTCTCTTTTCTTATTTTCAAGGTTTCTTTCTGCTTGAATGCTTCCTGACAGAAGCATCATAGTCCTCAGCTGGCCATTTTTGAGGCTCATTGTGCAACAGGTCTAGGAATGGCTCCGAGTGATGTAAAGCTCAGAGATGGCATGGGGCATGAGAGCGCTGAGGATGAACAGAGCAACAACCACCAAAGGAAGGAGGAAGAAGACGGTGATGGTCGACAAAGTGAGCTGCAGAGGAGGCAGCAGAAGCTGTGTGCTAGAGGGCATTGGAGGCCAGCTGAGGATGCCAAGCTCAAAGAGCTAGTCTCCAAGCACGGTCCCCAAAACTGGAACCTGATGGCCGAGAATCTAGAAGGAAGATCAGGTAGTTGCATGCCTTGGAGCTCAAACACAGATTAAAAGAAGAAAAAAAACGATATTTGTGTGATTCATCTTGTTTTGGCAGGGAAGAGTTGCAGACTGAGGTGGTTCAACCAGCTTGATCCACGGATCAACAGGAAGGCGTTCAGTGATGAGGAAGAGGAGAGGCTTCTGGCAGCCCACGGGATGTATGGCAACAAGTGGGCTTTGATTGCCAGGCTATTCCCTGGGAGGACAGACAATGCTGTCAAAAACCATTGGCATGTCATCATGGCCAGAAAACAAAGGCAGCAGAGCAATGCTTACAGGAGAAGAAAGCCATTTTTGACTTCTTCTATCTCTTCCTTCTCTCACACCCTGCTCCTTCCCAACAGCAAAGATGTCAAAACCAGCAACAACACCAATGCGTGCAGTGGGGACTCGGTCATCACCAGCACCAGAGATGAGTCAGCCTCCACTTGCACTGACCTCTCCCTCAACTCCTTCACCAGCACCACTTTCCTTACCTATTCCATGATCAATTGTATGTTTTCTTTTGCCTTCCAGTTTTCAGTGTCATGGCTTTGGTGTACTGATTAGTTGTCTCTCACACTCTCATGAAGGGTTTGATGAAAAGGTCTTCACTGCAAGGAAGAGTTTTCTCCCTGGTGGCCAGTCTCCTCCTGAGGCCTCAGCAAATCAACCAGTGACCTACCAGAGCAGCAATGCTTGGCTTCATGGCGAAACAGAACATGGGAGGAAGAAAATTATGATGCACTTTATTGATTTCCTAGGTGTTGGAGCAACATAGAAGGTAGGACCTAAGTGTTAAATGCACATGTAGAACTATAAAGAGTGCTGGTAAACATTGAAGAAGGGGATTATGGAGAGAAGTACTCAAACGTCGCCCTTGAAGAACTTTGATCCCTTGTTAATGGTTATTCATCCTGCTTTAAGAACTTGTGATTATTTTTTTAAACTAGCAGACGAGATCAAGTGAGGCTAGCATCACATTATTGACCAAGATTACCAGTGAGTCTTGTCTATGGTAAAGTAATCAATCGAACTGTATCTCTTCTTGTTGAAACCTAAACAAATCATGGATATTTTCATCTACTTGTAATGTGCCAGTAACCTCTAGTTTGGTACGACATGCCCAAACCCATGAATATAACTCGCAATAGTAAATAGGTTCTGTTTTTGAACTCAGGCATGCTTCCATTAATCCAACTATCCAAAGGTGAAGCTCCACGTTAAGAACTCTCGTCGTCACAGTGTGGAACAGCCAGGCCAACAGCGGCTCCTTTTCCTGCATCCATCACATCATAGAGGGGGGCCAGTAGGCAATTAATGGAAGGTTTTGAAGCTGGACTGACAGAATTCCAAGGTCGGTCATGATTCCACTTTCAGTGCCCAATCCGTATCTGGCAAGAGATCAGTAGGGGTTTGGAAGAGAAGGAGATAAAGAAACCTTGCGTAGTTGGTTATCACTCATCATCATCCCAACTTCGAAGGCTGTTGGGTGCTCAGAGGCACTGAGCACTGACAGCGTCAGCTTCCCAACTCACAATCATGGTGTTGGCGAACAGTTATTCTCAGTAAGGTCTTCGGGAGAGAGGAGAGAGGCCAGACCTGAATGCTTAATGCACTAACTCTGAACCCGTGAGACAGACGAGTGAGATACTTCTGCATTAAAAGAGTCATGATGCAGGCTGAGTCCTCGCCATTGAAGTGGTCTGTTGAGGCTGTGGAAGAGTATTCAAATTGCATTTAGAGAACGGTCCTGACAAGGACAATACTGGGAGTGTAGGTGTATCTTTTATCCAGAGGAGAACGATGACTCACAAGCAGCTCTGCGAGTGTTTTCTTCAATTCATAAACAACTTTTGTTGATTGAGCACTTGTTTATTTTGTTCTTAAGCACCCCCACTCAATTAAAAGTACAGTTGTTATGATTAAAGATGTTTGCTTTGTCAGATAGCGAGAAAACAACTTGGAGGATGAAGGCGCAGCAATGGTTGACCTAGGGAGAAAGTGGATTGAAAGACTTGATTAGCTCTCCCTTAGGCATCATAAAGAATCTTTCTTCGACATGGGCATGGTGCTAACAATGCAAGGTGCTTTAGTTACCAGTCTTTATCACATAAACAAGGGAAGAGAGCATGATGCGACATGGAACTAAACAATTTTGTTCAGGGCGATAAAGTTTCAGAATTAAAAACAGTTTTTCATCGATTGACAGATAGTTCAGCGAGAGTAGGATTTGTGCGTGGGAGAAGAAGAACGAGGGCAGTATATATATATCGGGTTGGGCCGATCTTGATCACTGCTGGCCCAACAGAAGTTGAAGGATTCGTCGAGTTGGCTCCTGCTCTTCCTGCTCGATCGGCTGTTAGGGCCTCGGAATTGGGTTGCGGAATTTGCCTTCATCCTCTTGCCTCATTGGTACGTTCTGGCACCTGGAATCGGTTTCAGCTTGTTGTTGTTGTTGTTCTTTCTTCTTCTTCTTCTTTTCGATCGATTAATCTAATGTCGATTCGCCATCTTCTCAATCGTAAGATAAAGATGACAACTTTTAAGAATATACGCAGCGTATTCTTGGAATGATGAATCTATGAGTTACTACGATATGATTTCGGCTCTTTCTTTCTTTCTTTTTTTTTCAAAGAGCGTCTTTTGTTAAGGATTGGAAATGATGCTGAATTCAACGAAAAAGAACCCTATTCTCCTTCAGTCTATTGCACTCCTTAGTAAACGGCATTTCTCTTGCTTATGATATGTCCCATCCATTGGCCTATGGAGATGAAGAACAGTGTTCTTCAAGCCATACTGGCTCAACTGGTTAACTTGGAAGCCTAGACAAACCAGTCCAGTGAATCTGGAAATGCATGCTGCTGTTCTGAATTCTGGGTATCTGTCTGGTTTTGAGACACTGATGAGGATCTGAATCTTGGCGTGGTCCTATGTAAGTCCGGTTCCCTTGTTGCTATCTAGAAGTTTAAAAAGCTTGTTCTCTCTAATTCTTGGCTTCATTGTTACCAAATTTGTGACTGTTCTGAACACCAATATTCTGACACCAACACTTTGAATTGACACCGAACACCCTCTTGATCACACGCAAATGAATGCTGTACAAATAGCTGTTTTAGGCACTTGGATTTACAGCCTATTGATTACCTCTCTATTAAGATCATCAGCATGTGCAATGCTTCTAGCTCCTTTTGCAACAATCTTAACTGATTGAAGTAAAAATTGAAAAAAAAGGAAAACCAAGTGGGTTTCAACATATTGCATTAGCTTCTTTGGTCCACATAGGAGAACACGCAGTCATATAGAATTCCACCTTGTAGAATTTTTATACTCTACATGTTTCATTGTTTTCTTGGTTGTCATTAGGTTATCCAGTTTTCTATTGATTTATACTTTCGATGTTGTGTTATGGGCTGTTCGGAGGGGAGATATAGGGTTCTTAGATCAGACATGGGAATGTCTTACTGATCTGTGATTATATATGATCTCTGCTATCTTTATTGCACTAAAACCGAAAGATTAAGCTGTATTTTGATTTCCAACCTATTTTCTTGACATAATCCTCCAGCACAAGTCAATACGCTTTTGAAAATGTTGTGCGTTTAAAGGTTAATAGAGCTATTTGAATGCTCGCTTATGCTACTGAGGGAAGGATAAAATGCCAATGCCTTTGCCAATTCCAAGCTCATTGTTTGCTTTTTATCCATACCGGCTATGATAAAGACGAGCAGATTTGGATAAAATGGTTGGAAAAGAAGATTTGCTCTTTCCTCGCTTGAAGATATAGATCACAATTATGAAAAAGAAAAGAGAAAAAATGATTGTGATGAATAAATAAAGGTAAAAGCTTATCACCTAGAGCAGCACCATTGATATTTTATTTCACAGTTATTTTGTGGGAAATTTCTTTCAGAATTCAGCAACCTCCATATATATCTTTTCGCTTAGTTCCTTCTATTTTATACAGTCAGCTGTGTAGTAAAACGTAAAAGCACATATATATGTTATAATTTTTGCTGCAATTCTCCAGTTATATGGATTCAATCAGTTGCTGCACTGTTCTTATCGAACCAATATCAATAGTTTCTGAGTGAATAACAAATCACATGATGCGGTCCCTTCATGCTGCGCGAGTAAGACCAATGACTTGCCTAAAATGGGGTGGTTTGAGGTAGGGATTTGCATTCGATGCTGTGCTTGCATTATTGTATAAAACAAAGCCAACTGTTTCTGTTCTAGAATTTAAAAATTTTACTCCTCTGATGATAATATTTTTAACTTAAAGGCGGCCTTTCATCCTCCATGTGCATTTAACAAGTGCCTTGTCGTCCAATGAGGTAGAAGCAGACAAAAATTCCAACTCTTGGAGAATCCATGAGATAGGTATGTTTGCTTATTTGATGACAACTGCATGTGTTCTTGCTGAAAGATATCTTTGTTTTATCTGTCGACGCGCAAGTCTTCATGTTCTTGTTCCTTCTGCTTTTCCTAAGTTCTCTATTATCTGCACTGGATACATCTAGAGGTGATCCTATATAAGGAACTGAAAGGTCTCTTCCACCTCCATCCCTTCTCCCTTCTCTGCCTCCCTTTCTCTTAGCTTTTCAGCTCTTGCAGGAATCAAGAGCAAATGTATGCATTGTTCTGGTCATCGATGACTACTTAACATCTGACACAGGAAGTATGTTGCAGCCAAGGATGACTTGCCTACGAAAGTATCACCTTGTTCCAAGAATAAGAGTTAGAGAGCGATACCGTAGGCAAGTTGTCTTTGGCTACATGTTGCTTCCTGAGTCTCATGTTAAGTCTTGAGACGAAAATATATGTTTGTTTATGCTGTGATTTGGATTCAAACTAGGTATAAATTTCTATGTTAAGTCTCTTGTGTGCTTTTGCATTCAAAGTGAAGTTGATATGGAACCGATAATGGAGCATTCGTTGACAGTTCTTATCGATCGGTTATCAGATCTCATATTATAATGTTCTAGAATAGTAAGGGAGGATCAAAGTTTTACCATCCAATTAGCCTGTTTTTGAGGTGTAACACAGTTAGCTTTCTTGTTAGGTCCATTTTGGCACTTGAAATATTATCTAATTCCTTTTATGATAAGTTGTTCTTGCTTTTCTCAGTGAGAGCTCTGTCTTCTTCTTCTTTTATATATTGACACAAATAACATTATTCATCCTTCATTTACTTGTCAACAATGAAAAGCAAACATCTAGTTCGCAAAGGACTAACTCATAGCTAACGTCCGACTCGCAGCGATCAATAATCCTGTAG
>JBBMJZ010016788.1:0-10970 GCA_037833815.1 Zingiber zerumbet | reverse complement strand
TCATAACTTACAAGAGCATTTTGTGGTTCGGCTACATTGTAGTTATATGTTTGATGCAAATAAGGAACAATTGTTTGTGGCATATCAATACATTGGTTAGTACATATAGGTTCTAAAATGTTGGTTTTATACTTATCTGATGTTGAATACAGATGAAAATGTTTCCTTTTTGTTCGTTTTCCTATTTTTATTTTCATACGAGTATCTGCAAACAAAGCTTCGATGCATGTCTAATGTCTGCTGTTAAGGTTTTGCAATTGTTCTTCATAGCCTGAAATTATCTTATTAAAGACTGACTTAGGGGCTTGAATAGGTACCTTTGATCTTTTTTTTGTCACCAATTTGGTGGGACCAAACGTCAACATAAAATCTGAGGTTCGCAAATCACCCATTGATACCATTTGTTCATCTACAGAGTTACACGATTTTGAGACTCATGTCATTCGACTGAATTCCCCATTGTGCGTTAGCATGCTTCTCCTCCTTTTCCATTCAGGTGGAAATTATGGAATATTGCTGATATGTGGCTGCATAAAGAATATATCACTTGAAATAGGATACATGCTACCACTTCTAACATTGTTGACATGATTATAACAAGTTTTAGCTTGATTCTCCATTTCCCCTTGCACTAAAGTCATCTCTAAATCACCATCTACGTTTACATGGCTCTGAATGCTATTATGTTTCGAGAACTCAATAGTATAGGTTTTATCAGTACTATTTGCACTGCCAGTTATTCTAGTTAGATGCTTCTAATTTTTCTTCAATAATTCTCTTCTAGAAAGATGAACTGGAGGAGTTGAATATGTTGGCAGCCTTATAAATTGATCCGGTACTTGGTTATTGGAACAATTCAGATCAAATGCAATACATGCTTCTGATTCTTCAACTTCAACCTCCAATCCTTTGCCAAATTGAGCTGCCAACTTGGCTATGGAGTTAGTAGTAGTGTTATATTTCTCCTTTATGTTAGATTCTAATTTTATGAACACCTCCTCTAGATACTCATCTACCGATTGGTTTTCACAAGGAAAATCCAGTTTTCGCTTGACAATCTTAGTTTCATTATCACTGTGTTGGTTGCCACTCAAAGCTTTGCTTGTATCTCTTGCCATCTCTTCTGTTGTGATCGTACTGTTTAAGTTTTTGTTGAGCATAGTACTCCTAGACTGGTTTTATTTTCTCTTTACCTTCTTGTGAGTGACTTCCTTTGCAATTACTGGTTCTTTTTGGGGAAAAGGCAAATCTTTAAGAACCTGAGGCTTATGTTTTTTCCTTGTTGCAGCCTTCATCTTTGTTTTTCTTGGGTTCTTCTTATGTTTACTCTCTCATCAACTGTTTGATTACAATTAGTTGAAAATGGAGTGTGCATGAGCAGCTCAAGCCCTTGTTCCATTGAGGCAGCTTCCTGTACATTCTCTTCCCTATTCAAACCATTGTCAATATACTGGATCATCCTGTGAAGATTACTCTTCAATGCTAAGCTCTTATCTGGAGTTATAGGTGCTACTAGCTCAGAAAAATCAGGCAGGACATTCACACAGCAAGGCTTCATGAAAGCTTCCTTTAAGCTTTCTTTGTATGTAGGGTCATCTTGATCTGCTTTACTCATCTCATGCTGTATAGAACCATAAACTTGTTTCGCATTTGCTGGAGTAGCAGGGAATAATGAAACAGGCATTCCCCCATTAGTTTTAGCGCATGCAACTTTCTTTGGCAGTAAATGAAGCTTGGGATGATACCGAAAAGAACTCCCATCTGCAGAGTCTCTATCAAGAATAATTAGCTCCTGTTTAAGCAAGAATTCATTTGCTAAACTAAATAAACTCACTGAAACTCACCTTGAGGAGGATCACCACTAAGGCAAACACTTCCACCTATAAGCACCTTCCCTTTTGCCAAAGAAAGAGGCTGATGATTGCTACCAAGAACTGGAGGTATGCTCGGCATTGCAACTCTAACTGCATTGGACAGATCCATGACTTGGCCATAATGTATCCGAGGAACTCCAACTGGGGTTGCCATAATGGTGCTCCAAAATCCTCAGAGGTGATCACTAAAACCCCTAAAGGGTGTGGTTTCTTCTGAGGAAGGAGGTCTAATTGTTCAAAAATATTATGTTGCTATTGTTGTTGCTGCTGAATCTTTCTTCCCTTATTTCCATCACATAAAGAATGCATGAAAAAGCAAAATTTGTTTTCTCGTTAGTGTGTTTCAACACCGATCTTCCTTCTCCTAGACACACAAATTCAGGAAGAAGACAAAGAGAAAATTATAATTGAACTAAATAGGATCTCCTGGTTCTCATCAGGGGCTCTTCCCCTAAAGATATAGCCAGCTTTATTTAGCCGAGCGGCTGTACTTCATTGCCCATGAAACTGTAGAGCGGAGTTGCCATGGGCTGAAGCTCACTCGGATCTATCTGCAATTGATCAAAAGCTTTTTTCAAGATGATGTTAACGGAGCTACCAGTATCAATGAAAGTAAAAAAAATATTATAATTAGCTATGACAACTTTGATTATTAGTGCATCATCATGGGGTACTTCTACTCCATCCAGATCTTTAGGCCCGAAACTAATCTCTGGTCCCGCTGCACTTTCTGTATTGCATCCTACTGCATGGATTTGTAACTGTCGAGCATGGGATTTTCTCGCCCGGTTTGAATCACCATCGGTAGGCCCGCCCATTATCATATTAATATTACCCCGGGCGGCTTTACTCTGATTCTCTTCTTGTCAAGCAGTTGTTATCTCGGGCTGCATCTGCTCGAGTGCTCGAGCTGACCCAACCGAAACTTGTAATGTTCCTTGTTGTGGTTCGATCACCCGATACTCCAGCTTGAGTTGACTATTTTGCCTTGGATATGGTTATCAGTTGGGAACTGCCGACGATATTGAATGTTATTCGTTCGCTGATTCTTCAAGGCAAAGCAATTTTCTATGTAATGAGTACCTGACATATGATAAGTACACCACCTCCTTGGAATTTCTTGTGACATCTCCACATGTTGTACTACTTGGGGTCTTTGCTTAAGCTGACGATGTGGAGGAGGAACCACACGAGGTCCCCTTGGTGGATGAACAGGAGTTGCAGATCTATCATTAACTGCGGCTGAAATAGGGACAACACTTTCTTTTTTGCGAGGAGCTTGAGCTTCCTCTACATTAATAAACTCAGTAACTTGTTCAATCAACAAATCAAAGTTGGTTGGAGGATTACACACTAAATCTTTGAAGAAATCATTATCATTGAGTCCTTGAGAGAAGACACTCATCAAGATTTCCGTAGTAGCATTAGGAACATCAATAGCTACTTGATTGAACCTCTTAATGTATGCTCTGATGCTTTCCTTAGGCCCCTAGAGAAAAGACTTCAAGGAGTTTTATGATATCTTCTATTGCTGGAGAAATGATGAAGAAACACTTTACGAAAATCTTTGAAACGTCGAATGGAATTCTCTGGCAACCTTTTGAACCATCTCTGAGCTGCTCCTCCCAGAGTAGTAAGAAATATCCGACATTTCACTCCATCAATAAACTACGATAGCAGAGCTGTACTTTCAAATTTAGAAAGATGATCTTCTGGATTAGTGGTTCCGAAATATTATCCAATGTTTAAATTCAGATAACGTTTTAGCAAAGGGTCATCAAGAACCCTCTGAGAGAATGAAGTGACAATTCTCTCAGGGGAACTGTCACTAGTTACCACCTTCGCTTTACATTTTTCTTTTATCAATGCTTCGCCAGAGGACTCTTGGAACATCGGCTTTCGTCGTCCTTGCTCCATAGGAGTACGAAAAAATGCTCGGGGTGTTGAGTAGGGGAACCAGGAGCAGGGGTTATGTAGGTGAGATCATCCTCTTCTATACCTCTATTTTTCTGATGATCAGTGGTTGAAATTGCTGGATTTGCAGCTACGGGCAAAGTACCCCCTATTCGCTTACTGTTGTTGTTGTAACGCCTTTTGGACCCTAGCGTTGATGTGCAATTCCAGATCTTCTTGAGTTAAAGTGACGGTATTGGGTTTTCCAACGTCCTCCATCACGTAGTCTCAGATTTAGGTGAGAGTTCCCACGGACGGCGCCAAATTTGATCCTGTCTGAGATCTACGGGATGAAGCGTTGGGTGACGATTGACGATGATTCCGATGAAGATGAACGAAAAAGGGAGGGGGATTCGAGAAAACCACAGCGGATCTAAAAAAGCCTTGATGCAGAGCAATAGACCCGAGAAAACCAAAGCGGATCTATAAGAATTGCCTCGCAAAATGAACTCCGGTGAAGTACCCCTACAGAAAGATGAACTCTGATGAAGAACACCGAGGATCAATGAAGGATCGATGCTCCGACAGATGATCCAGTCTCTCCTCCTGCGCACTATGAGATCAACCAACAAAGCGTTAACGACCTAAGACCGGGTTGGGAATCCCTGTAGGTCCTCCGACGCTTAAGTCAGCTCCTCTATTTTCTGGAGAAGAAGTATAGTGAAAACTAAAGAATTAGGGTTTGAGTTGTGATGTTGTGCGTACCTTGCCAGTGGAGAGAATTTCCCTTTTTATTCCACCTCATTTAGCCTCCACGGCCATGAGATGGACCCCAGTTTCTTAGAGTTTGTTAGGAGATGATGTAAGTATTACCTGTAATAGTTTAAGGAATCTTTTTTTACCCCAGATGTACCTTTTTTGTCGTTTAGCATACCTGTAGAAACTTTCAGAAACTGTTTCTCGCTTGATTAGTCAAACTATCATATGATCACATATTATTCTCATATTACTCATGTATCACATGTTACATTAATCTCGACCGATTTTGTTCAGGAAGCCTGATTTATACGTGATCGACATCCTTTACTCGATTAGGATTTTATCATGAATACTTGTGTTTGGTCGACCTTTACACGGCCGATAATATGCCATAAACCATATAAGGTTGAACGCCTTTATGCTTGGTCAGCCTCGTATGCTCGGTCGGTATTTGTCTACCGAGCATGCTCAAACATTTGCTCGACCCGTCTGTATGAGACTAAGTGCCTTTATACTCGGTTGGTTCTTAATACTCGGCTGATTTGTGATCAGTCGTCCTTACACGCTCGGCCGGTGTTGACCTGCCGAGCGTGTTCACATAATATGTTCTATCCTACATAAGGCTAAGTGCCTTTACTCTCGGCCGATTTGTGCTCGGTCGTCCCTACACGCTTGACCGGTATTGACCTGTCGAGCGTGTTCAAATAATATGTTCTATCCTGCATAAGGTTAAGTGTCTTTACTCTCAGTAGGTTTTTAATACTTGGCCGATTTATGCTCGGTCGTCCCTACACGCTCGGTCGGATTAACTTGCCGAGCGTGTACGAACTCTCATGTTCGATCGGCTTTCCCTTGGTCGGCTGCATATTAAGGACTATATAAGACCAAGTGCCTCTTGTGCTCGGGCGGCCATGTATTCCCGACCGAGATTATCCTACCGAGTGTATATGAACACTCTTGTTCAGTTAGTTTATCATGCTTGACCTATCTCTTATGTGCGACCAGTCAATCGTGTTCGACCGGTATTTACTTGATGAGATGATATAAACCTTTTCGTCCGGTATAACCATTTTTTGGTCAACTAGATGTCGTCATGCTCGAGTGGCCCATTACACCCGATCAAGCCTTAACTCTCGAGTGCATCATTGTTCCTTCATCCTACTCTTTTTAGCCTTCCTTATCTTATTATTCCCTTTTCTCCTTACTGTAAAGAATTCATCTCTCATAACCCGTATCACTATTAATTGTTAATTTTAAATTTACTAGATTATCTTTGTATAAGATGTTATCATTAATATTTAATTTTAAATTTATTAAATTTAATTTTAATTTTATCAAATGTTTGATTTTATCCATATATTTTTTTATTGTTTAAGTTTATATTATTAGTTGAATTTATTAGATTAGTTTCATTTTTACCTTTAAGATTTCATTTTTATTTATTAAATTATTTTTATTTTGGATAGAAATATCTATATTGATATTATCTTGATTGTCAAATATTTTATTAAGATATTTATTAATTTTATATAGATCTATTTCATCATTTTTAAGTTTTGAATTTACCTTAATGTTTGAATTAATTAAGTTATTTGGATTGATTTGGTCATTGTTCTGTTTGACCAAGTCAAGGTTAATGTCGATTTGATCAAAATCTTTATTGACTTGATCAGAATTTATATTATTTTGTAGTTTTGAATTTGAATCATGTAAATTTAGATTATCATGCACTATACTTGGG
The DNA here is from genome assembly GCA_037833815.1 of Zingiber zerumbet. Taxonomy (NCBI): domain Eukaryota; kingdom Viridiplantae; phylum Streptophyta; class Magnoliopsida; order Zingiberales; family Zingiberaceae; genus Zingiber; species Zingiber zerumbet. Next base: position 4,703 of record JBBMJZ010016788.1, on the reverse strand, counting down.
ATAATTTCATATTTACCTAAAGTATCATGTAGATTAATTTTAAATTTAATAAATTTAATTTTACCAAATGTTTGATTTTATCCATATATATTTTTTATTGTTTAAGTTTATATTATTAGTTGGTTTATTAGATTAGTTTCATTATTATCTTTAAGATTTCATTTTTATTTATTAAATTATTTTTATTTTAGATAGAAATATCTATATTGATATTATCTTGATTGTCAAATATTTTATTAAGATATTTATTAATTTTATCTAGATCTGTTTCTTCATTTTTAAGTTTTAAATTTACCTTAATGTTTGAATTAATTAAGTTATTTGGATTGATTTGGTCGTTGTTCTGTTTGGCCAAGTCAAGGTTAATGTCGATTTGATCAAAATCTTTATTGACTTAATCAGAATCTATATTATTTTGTAGTTTTGAATTTGAATCATGTAAAGTTAGATTATCATACACCATACTTGGGATAATTTCATATTTATCTAAAGTATCATGTTGATTATTTAAACTACAATTAATAGAGGTATTTTGGTAAATTATACTAACATTAAGCGCATCCATTAACTCAGTAAGCTTCTCCTTTGAGTTGGACTCGAGTCTAGATTTACTTTTGACTTGATCCTCTAGCTCCATCGGCTCCTCGTGAAATTTGGTCAAACGAGTCCAAAACTTATGGGCATCTTAGTGTTTTCGAATTCTGCATGTGATTTCATTAGGTAATAATTTTATAATTGAATTTATTACCTTTCTATTGACTTCTATGTTTTAGGTTGATCGCCTTAGTGCCAAGCCGTCATCGAAGTTGTTCATAAAGATGAAGCTTTCCATCTACATCCTCCATAGATTGAATTCGTGTCGCTTGTACATCTCATATGGTGGTGGTTCATGGATGCTCCATCATTCTTGATGAGACATTAATATACTTGCAAAAAATATAGACAATAAGCAATTTTCAAGACTTTGTCTTGGGGTAAATAATGTGGGAGATAAAGAAATGAGAGTGTTTCACCAATTTTGAAAAAAAAATAAAAAAATGTTATGACAAATTTTTTAAAATAGATTATTTCACCAATTCTAAATATTAGTGAAAAAATGAAAGTATATTTTTTAAAAAATGGAGGAAAAAAATGAAATACATAAGAATATTTTTTTTTTCTTTTAAAAAGGAACCCCTTTTCCTGATTAGTGGCTGCACCAATTCATAGCGGTACCTGCTTTGATATCAATTGTAAGACTGGAAAGATACTAGAGGGTGGTGAATAGCGATCGTCAAAAAAAAATTGCGAGCGAATTAAAAACAAGTACGCAGTGGAAAGGGAAACAAAAGATAATGCTAACAAACCAAGTTTTATTTGGTTCGGAGCCTTCGATAACTCCTACTCCAACGCCCCCACTCAACGAGTGCTTTCGTTGGGCAATCCACTATCAGTGTGTAAATGTATTACAGGAATTGGTTACAAGAACTGAAAAGAATAATGTTTCCAATACAGAAAGAAAATCTGAAAGACTATTCGTTCTTTAAACTTTAGAGTGGCTTTTCGGTGTTGTCAGAGCTTGTTTGGAGCCATACGCAAGAGAGAAAATTGTAATAGTTGGTGTTATGAAGCTCTTGGTTGAAGGCCTTTATATAGGCCTATTCCGGGCGCCTGGACCAAGTGGCTCGGCCAATCGACGTGCTCCACATCAGCTTGTGGATGAATTTTACGATCTGGGCGCTTGGACCGACTCCGGATGCCTGGATCGCTAGGGCGCCCTGGCACCTATCCGGGTGAGACTGGTCTGAGTGCCCGAATTAACTCTGGGCGCTCAGACCCCTTCCGAGCACCCAGACTCTGGGCTTCCGGATCGCTAGGGCGCCCTAGGCACCCGCCCGGTGAGACTATTCTGAATGCCAGAACCAACTCCAGGCGCCCGAACTCTGGGCGCCCGGACCCCCTTTTTTAGCTCCTTTTCCTGCAAAAAAAGGGTTAGTCCTGGGCAACAAAAATATGTTCATCCTGCAAAACAGAGTTAGTACAACTCAACAAATAGGAGTAGTAATTTGATCTTGTCTCTTTGAGACCATGATCTAGTCAAGATCTCAACTTAAGTTTCCCAAATGGACCTAAGTTGGATCGACGTCTACAGTTCCCTCAACAGGTAACACGTCCTCACTGGATCATTCCTCAAATTGCTTACCTTCACTTACCAACTGCAATCACTTGACTTACCTTTGACCCACCAGGTTTTCCCACCAGTTGTTAGATCCGCGGACCCAACTGACTTTGGCTGGCTGTCAGGTGGACCTTTCAACAACTCCTAAATTGACTCTTCAATTGACAAAGAAAGATGAAAGATTCAGTAACAATAGAAGTCAACGTGGAAGAGGTCGTGGATATAGATGAGGTCATGCTAATGAGCAAGGATGGGTTTCCAGCAACAACAATGAAAGAGAAGAACATTCAACAAGAGGACGTGGAAGAGGCTACACAAACTTAAGGTACGATAAATCTTAAGTTAAGTGCTACAATTGTGACAAATTTGGGCATTATGCTAAAGAATATAGATCGCCCAAGAACAAAGTATGTGAAAGAGCAAATTATATGGAAGAAAGGAAAGAAGAAGACGAATGAAGAAATTACTCAACAACTCCTAAAGATAACTCTTCAACCGATAAAGAAAGATGAAAGCTTCAGTAACAATAGAAGTCAACGTGGAAGAGGTCGTGGATGTGGACTTGACTCTGATACCACTTTATTGGAAAAAGAATTATGGGAGAAAAAACTACTCTCTACTTGGAATAGGGGGAGAATAAAACAAAAATACTTAACTTACTTCATTCATTAGAAAAGGTACATATTTATAGGTGATCCTATCCGAAAGCAGGAAGGTGGAAAACTGGAGATGTGGCGGCTTCGCCGACTGGCTGAAGACCTCGCTCCTCTCTACAAAACAAGTAACGTTAGTACCGAGCCAAGGAAGAGATCTCTGGCGTTGGCCCTCCGACGTCAAGTCAGTCACCCGAATGTGGAGAAAAGTGGAGCAACTGTAGAACTGTGTGCAAACAGTAGATAATGCGTACCTCTGCCGGTGATGGACCCTCCTTTATATAAAGCCCTGGTGGATGACGTGTACATTTCTCAAGGTAGGGGCACGCTCTCCCAATATGTCCTCTAAAAAGACCTATCAGGAAAGTACCTCTAACAGCATACCTTAACAGGGCATACATATCCCTAATGAGACAGTAGAAGCTTCCGTCGTACGATCCATCTGTCGACCATGCCACGTGTCAACGACACTACCTCCCAAAAGGATATCGAGAGATACTATAGTGGTCTCGTTGCTTGGCCGAGCGGGGTAGCCACTCGGCCAGGACTCCGCTCCATCCATGGCCAGGTCCCGTTACTTGGCTGAGCGGGGTAGCCGCTCGGCTAGGACTCCGCTCTGTCCATGACAAGGTTCCATGGCTTGGTTGAGCTGGGTAGTTGCTCAGCTAGGAGCCCTCCGCTCTGGCGACCTCAGTTGTTTTTCCTTGCGATGACTGTGTAGTAACACGTCTTCCCCCATTCGGACAAGTATCAGGTCTCCCTCGGCGTCCTGCTACTCCATATTGAGCATTGGCTATCTTACGACATATCATCCCGAGCTAGACTGGAGGTCTGTTCGGGCATGTCTCCGCCAGTCGGGCCCTGACTACCTGACCGACCATTGTAATTGTCTTCCGTTCAGCCCTTTAATACTCAGACGTTGACCACCTTGACTTTGACCACCACCCGGGCAGTTGACCCCGTACCATGTATGCCTCCCTCCATCACCGCATCAATAGGTTTATTTGATAAGCATGAATATCAAATACATTGAATCTAGACTTTTTTTTATTCCATCTCCATAAAAAACCTATTCTTATCAAGATTGTCACCTCATCAAATTTTATCCTATCACGAACTCTCATCAAGAATTGTTATCTCATCATTTTATCTTCACAAACTCTTACCCTTATCAATAAATTTTATCGCTATTAATAAAAATAAAGTTTAATTTTCTGTAAGATTGACCATCAGAATCAATGGATTACTAGGAGCCATGCTTGTAATTTGCTTCAAGATACCAAAAATACATATATTTGACTGATACTCCAGGGGTGACTCATATACAAACCTGCACAATAGCATTAAAGTTCCATCCGAGTAGTATTGTACATGTCGAAAATCATCACTTGTGGCAAACCCTATCTAAGTACCAACTCGGTTACATCCGCAGGGAGGAAGAGAAAAAAAAAAGCGATGCGATACAGCAGCCCTTATAGCAGATATGCAAGTCCACATAGGCTTATTTCACGCGTGTATATATTTATATGTTTATTTATTTAAAGTTCAAGTCATACATTACAAAATTTTCTTATTTAAAATTAATATGATAATAATTAAATATTGTTAGACAATTTGAGAATTAGAGGTGAAGGGAGAACTTCTGAAATTCTCTAGCTCGTCTCTAACAAAGTCAAATAATCCTCAAGAAAATTAGGGAATTTTTTTGAAAAAAATCAGGGGATAAGAAGGCAATAGACTAGATATATTGCTTAGTAATTCATACAATTTCTACATTTTCATCAAATTCAATCTCATCAAATTCAATCGTACATATAGCAAAAACAGAGCTCAAGATCCTGGCGTCATAAGATCAGCATCAAGAACACCCACTCCCAAACTTTTCAATCAAA
>JBBMJZ010016779.1:0-10971 GCA_037833815.1 Zingiber zerumbet | reverse complement strand
TTCATAGGCGGATCGCCCATCTTCCGAACTAATTTGAAGCTATTAAAATTGTTTCTCTTTTAAACATCTCGATTATTAAAAAGATTATGGATAAAATTATTTCTCTTTATAAAATCTTTAACACACCTAGCCGGTCTGCTTCGGCTTTCGTGTATGAATTTTAATATTAAAAACCAAAGCCATAAAATCAGATGACCAGTCGATCACGTACGCTCTCCCACAGCTTTTGCTTGGGAACCAAGCCCTCGCCCCGGGACCACGGCGTCCCAGCCTACCAGATCCTCACCGCCTGCAACATCCGCACCCATAAGAACACCAGCCCATAAAAAACCTTTGCGGCTATCCAATTGGTTCCCACGTAAAAAATTCCAACCCCTTAACGAAGGTATACACGTGGGTTGTTTTCGGCGTCCCTTCGTTTGAAGTCAAATTTCATCGGTTCAATTGCTCAAGCGAGATTAAATTACAATTCCAGTTTCATCCTTCTCGATCCGAGCTTTTCTTCTTTCTCCCTCTTCCCCCAGCGAGTCGGTCGTTTCCCTCTTTCTTCTCCGGGAGCTCCCCGCGATCTCTCTCTCTTATCTCCTTCCTCCTCGCCTCGCGCAATGGCTAAGGCGAGCGGCGAGGCCGCCGCGTGCCTACTCCTAGCACTTCTGCTCGTCTTGTTGCCCTCCGCCCGCGCCTTCTACCTCCCCGGCGTCGCTCCCCGCGATTTCCGTAAGGTGATCCGTTTTATGCTTTGATCCCTTTGTTGATCTGGGTGAGGATCTGGATTTTTCTCCGATTTCACGAGATCCGGGTTTGTTTTGTGTTTGCGCATCTTATATTTCGCTAGATCTGAGCTTCCAGTCTTTTGATCTCGTCGCTTCTTCTGGTAGAAATTTTCGCTTGATGTTACTGTTGATGAATCTCCATGTAGGATCTGATCTATAGGCCCCTAATCCCGAGCTGTCATCTAACTTAGCGCTATTTCTATTAAATCTAAACCTAGAAGACGGTTCAGTCTTAAGATGTTAAAATTTTCTTGCTCGTTAATCACAAGTTGCCATTGGCTCGATTTATTCTTTATTACTTGAGTGCACGGGATTTGTCTTTGAACTGACTTGCATTCTGTATTATCGTTGCATTTCCAATAGAGATGACTGGTATTAGCTTCATGGTGGGATGTTAAAACAATGATTTACTCGATGTTTTTCTCCTGCTTTTCAGAGGAGGTTCTGATTGATTCATATTTGTTCGTAGACTCAACTTTGTATTCATTGCTCGTTTATTTGTCCCACTATATGTATAGGAATTAAATTAGATTGAAATCAAATTATCAGGCTAAGTAGTCATTGATTTAGGTGGTGGTTAGAAGTTGATTATCTTCTTACTTAGAATTAGGGGTCATTGATTTATTATAACTGATAAGTTGAAAGAATATGATTAATGTGAACATATCCCTGTTTCTTCTTAGTAGAAGATGAAATTTTATTTTACCCCCTAGTTTACTTTTTCATTTTGTCACTCAAAGTTCAGAATATTACATTTTATCCCTATAGTTTGCAAAATAGCAACAAGAAGCCCTCAAGTTCTTGTTCCTTTTTAGAATGCTCTAAGCTTTAAATATTGTCAAAATATCCCTAAGTATTGGCTACTTCTTTAATGATCTTCAATATTTTATTATTTTTCAAAATATCTCAAGTTTTTTAATGCTATTTCAAATACCCCTTTTGTATCTCTCAATGAAGAGTTTAAGAATTGGGGTCATTTGTCACACATGATCATTTTGGTGGAATTTTATAAGGGTGAAAAAATGGAATTGTGTGTTGAGTTTTAACTATGGGCATTTGCAAGTTTCTAACCTCATCCATTAGAGGTTACCCGCTCATCTTCTTTCTTTTGAAATCGTCCACTTTTTCAGCAATGACCACAAGCTCAACACCAATATTGATATGCTTCACGCCCAAGATGTTTTTAAATTTTGAAGTAGAAGTTGGGTTTGGAGTTAATATTTTCAGTGGTGTTTTTCAATTTTTAACTGTGAACAATGATCAGTCTACACAGTGGTTGTGATTGGTGGTTTTTGGTCTTAGGATGAATCTCGGCACTTTGGAAGAGTGTTTTCCTCATATTTGCTTCTCATTAGTGAGCCTCACCTATTAGGATGTAACAAGAATCATATGTCTTATTGTTCAAACTTGACTCCGTCTTTTTCAGGTCTTATAACGAGCTAGTAGCTCTTGCCATCCAATTTAGTCAGCAATGGTTATACAAGCTTAAACCACAAGACAATTTCATCCTCTTCCTTAGATAGTTATCTTTCTAAAGATATACTTAGATAAGGCCTGAGAATTTTTGAAGACAATGGAGACGAAAATAAAGTCTTTCCTTAGGCCTAGAAAATTTTATTAAGTTGCCATAGACATTTTACAGCAAACATACAAACTAGGAAATTATAAGCATACAAACTAATTTGGATAGTAGCTAATTACAAACTTACATAAGAAAATTAAAATAGTAAGGACATTACAGGAGCATACTTATAGAAACTGAAATCACACCTGCGCACACTAGCACACTTGCACACTTGCACACACTAGCACACTTACTCGTTCTCTCTTGCTTCGTTTGCTCTAGCTGAGATGGTCTTTTATAGGGCGTGTTGGTTGTGAGGATTGCTTAGAAGAGAAGGAAAGAGGACAATGATCCCTCTTCATAGTCGAGAAGAAAGAGGGGGACAAAGAGTGGTGGGAAGGATCCGTCTTCGCGGGTGGGGGAAAAAGAAGGGAGGCATTAGGTAGTGGAGGATTAGTTGTAGCAGGTAGTGGAGAATTCATTGAGTAAAATTTTCTGTAGGTAGAGAAATAATGCTAGTTGACGTCATGGCTTACGAATTGATGTGAGTTGAAGTCACGACTTACGTCTGTTACTATGACTCCATCATGTTGTCAAGATGATGTTCACCCATTGAGTCTAAAGACGAGGCTCTAGGGATGGTAGCTTGAGTTGGAGTGTTGGTTCTGTTTAGAGCACGCTTGTAGGATATTGCTGAGTTGGCTTGATTCTTTGTTGCCCACCTTTAATATTGGTAGAGGGTCATATGCTGGGTAGAAAAATTAAACGGAATAAATATGGTGCCAATGTCTCTTGGCTAGTAGATCTTTTCGGTGTATGTTTCTTCAACTAGTATGTAATTGTCTGATCTCATAACCAATTGCTTCCTTGGATCAAAGCACGCCAATGCTTAAGTTGACCTGCCGGTGCTGGAAGTGCTACCACTCTAGATTAGGATCGGAGGGATACTCTTCAATGACTAGCTGGTTCTATCTTTAGATTTATCCACTCTGGCGGGGAGCTTTCAAATGTGCAGATAGCAAATGTTTCTTCTTCAAGGGTGTGAGCTATAATGCTGCCCGAAGTCAATAAGCCTTCCTCTGAAATTTCTTAGGACATATTTTTCAAAGTCAATATTGTCTTTTCTGAAGAAGTAAAGTAGTTGACATTAACAACCATATTTGTTTGAATCTCCACAAGCTTTGGAGACCTTTTGACATTTGAGTTTATAACTGAATTCAACTTCGTAGATAATTGTCATACCTCCATGGGGTTTGTATGGAATGTCTTAAGTATTTCACATATAAGTCAAGGAACGTTTGGAAAATTGATCTTTCTATCATACTTCGAATATATGTGGATATGTGATAGTAGTCGAGAAATCCAAGAACATTGATTCTGAAGAATTGGAACGTTGGAATCAATGTTCTTGGATTTCCTGACTACTATCTCAGAAGACATATCCACATGTATTCGAAGTATGACAACAAATTAACTTTCCAAACGTTCCTTGACTTATGTGTAATACTTAAGACATTCTATTCAAATCCTCCCAAAGGTATGACAATTATCCACGAAGCATTGCTATAAATTGAAATGCCAAAGCTCTCCAAAGCTTGTGTAGACTAGACAAATATGGTTGTCAATGTCAATCAAGGTTTAAAATTTTGACCCATGTCGAGATTTCGGTCATGGATCGGAACGATACAGTTTCAGTTTTGTATTGTGCCGGTATGGTTTCCATATTTTTAAATATAAAATATATTAATTAAGAATAAAAATTAATGTAAATATTTAAAATACAAAAAATATATATTTTTTAAAATATATAATTAATGGGATAATTTTATTAGGGTTTAGTTAAGTCTATTTAAAACATCCCTACTATAGCTAGGAATTGATTGAAATTATTAATATGTGTTTATTTAATTTTACTATTCATTGACGCCTGTTGCACGATGCGTCCGCCACGGCTGTGGGGCTTGCGAGACGAGTCCGCCGTCACCTGCCACCATGGGGCTCTTGAGACGAGTTCGCCGTTGCCGTGGGGTTCGCACGACGAGTTCTCCAATGCCGCAAGGCTCACACGACGAGTTTGCCGCCGTCGCGTGGCTCACACAACGAGTTCGCCGACGCCGCGGGGCTCGCAATGAGTCCGCCGCCGTCGCGGGGCTCGCATGACGAGTCCGTCACTGCCGCGGGGCTTGCATGACTAATCCACTGCCTCCATGGGGTTTGGAAGCTCCGATGTCGATTTCGATTTGTGGGCGGAACAATAAGTTTAACCCATTTCGCTTGGCACAAAATGATATTTTAAACTCTAATGCCAACTACTTAACTTCTTAAGAAAAATATGTTCGAAGAAATTTTAGAGGAAGACTTATTACTCTATTTATTTTAATAGATTATGGACTTCTACATAAACTTTAGTACACAATTTGGATTCCGTTAAAGACTTCTCAAAGAAATTGGACAACATTATAGCTCACACCCTTGAAGAAGAAGAAACATTTGTTATCTGCACATTTGAAAGCTTCTCGCCAGAGTGAATAAATCTAAAGATAGAACCAGCCAGACACTTAATCAAGATAAACATCCATGAGATAAATGGTCTTCAATTAGAAATTGAAGAATATCCTTACTATCGTGATGGGCAACACTTCCAACACATCAACTTAAGCGTTGGCATGTTTTGATCGAGGAAGCAATTGGTTATGGGATTAGCATGAAGATCCAGACAATTACATACTAGTTGGAGAAACATACATTGAAAAGATCTACTAGCCAAGAGATATGGGCATCAGATTTCTTCGGTTTGATTTTTCAACCCAACATATGGCCTTCTACCAACATTATTAGAAGAAGGCTGAAAGGTGGGCAATAAAGAAATTAGTCAGCTCAATAAGATCAATAATATCCTCCAGGCATGCTCTAAACAGAGCCAATACCCCAGCTCAAGTTACCAACACCATAGCTCTGTCTTTAAACTCAGTGGGCCAACATAATCTTTAACAACATGACGGAGTCATAGCAACAGACGTAAGTGGTGACGCCAATTATCATTATTTCTCTACCAGAAACTTTTACTCTGTGGATTCCCCATTACCGAGTATAACTCATCCTTCACTATGTGCTGCCTCCCTTCTTTATTCTCTACTCATGAAGACAGCTCCTTCCCACCACTCTTTGTCCCCCTCTTTCTTCTCCACTACGAAGACAACTCATTGTCTTCTTTCCTTCTCTTCTAAGCAATCCTCACAACCAACATGCCCCATAAAAAACCATCTTAGCTAGAGCAGACGAAGCAAGAGAGAACGAGCAAGTGTGCTAGTGTGCTTTAGCACAAGTGTGATTCAGTTTCCTGTAAGCATGCTCCAGTAATGTCCTTACTATTTTAATTTTCTTATGTAAGCTTGTAATTAGCTACTGTCCAAATTAGTTTGTATGCTTGTAATTTCCTAGTTGGTATGTTTTCCCTTAAAATGCCTATGGCAGCTTAATAAAATTTTTAGGCCTACGAAAAGACTCTATTTTCGTCTCCTTTGTCTTCAAGAATTCTCAGACCTTATCTGAGTATAGAGTCTCTAGAAAGGTAACTATCTAAGGAAGGGGATGGAACTGTCTTGTGATTCAAACTTATAAAACCAACAAGATCTACTGAAACCTCGTTATAAGACCTGAAAAAGTCAGGATAAAGCTTCAACAACAAGACATATGGGTCCTGCTGCTTCCTAATAGGTGAGGTTCACATATGAGAGGCAAATATGAGGAAAACACCTTTCCAAAGTGCCTAGATTCATCCAAAAACGCCAATCACTGTTCACACTGATCATTGTTCACAGTTAAAAACACCACCGGAAATATTAACTCTAAACTCAACTTCTACTTCAAAATTCAAAAACAATTTCGAAAAGCATATAAATATTGGTAGTTGTTTATTTATTGTTGGAAATTGTATTAACTCAAAATTTGTCAAATTCATGAGATCCTAACCCTTTTTTAACAATGACTTATTATTCATAAGAGACTGTTCTAATAAAAAATTTGAAAATTCTAACATACATATCTATAAAACTAAATAGACATTTATAGAAACTAGCTAAACAACCATATCCCATAATCTATGGAATGTTTTTGGAATCATGATTTCCACACTCACCAATAGTTGCTTTTTCCAATAGCTACTTTCACCAATAGTTGCTTACCCCTTCACCGACACTGACTCATATTCTTCCTCATGAAATCGGTTGTTCCTTCACAATCTCTCGTAAACCCTCATTATCACATCTTCTTCCCATCACAACACTAAAACCCTTAAATCTTGCATAGAGGAGCGAACAACTTCACAATGACAAAGATAGTGAGGAGCAAGTGATGGGAGTAAGAAGATGCAATGGTGGGGTTTGTATGAGATCGTGAAAGATTGAGCAACTTTTCTGGGAAGGACATGATTGAGTGGCTATTGGTGAAGGAGCAAACCTTTTTATGTGGAGGAAGATGAGTGAGTAGTCATTGATGAAAAAAAAAGAGTGGACAGTTTCATGAGAAAGAAGATGAGCAAGCAACTATTGGTGTAAGAGTACACCATTTCATAAGGAAGAAGATGAGTGAGCAATCTCTAATGATAGACCAAGAAATTTACAAATGTTCTGCTAGTTAAAAACTAAACTTGTGGCTCCAATATTTTACCTCTATAAAATCCACTCTAAATGTTCACATGTGACAGACACATAACCTCAATTATTTACTTCTCTATTAAAAGATAACGTAGAGTGGAGTTTTGAATTAAGATTACATGCTTGCTGAAAATTAGTTAAAACTTGGGGGGCATTTGATAATATTGAAAACTTGGGGCATTTTGAAAAGTAGCCAAAACTTAAGGATTGTATTTTGCAAACTCTAAGGGGTTAAAATGAAATATTCTAAATTTTGGAGGGTAAAATGAAAAGTAGGTAAACTATGGAAGACAAGGGAAAAAGGGAATTTTTTCTTAGTAGAATATTTATAGGATATTTTTCTGAAATAAGGGTTTGGCGACTCACATTTAGAAGTGTGCACGCAGTCAAAGTCTATATTTTTATTTTAAACTTCTATGTTTGACTTGTTTTTAAGGTGAGCCTTGACGCAATGATAAAGTTGTTGCCGTGTGACCTTATGGTTACGGGTTCAAGTCGAATAGACCTAATGCGCTCTAATCCTTCTTCGAGACCCCGCATTGGCGAGAGCTTCGTGCATTGGGCTGTTTTGTGTTTGACTTGTTTTTGGATTCTAGTATGCATCTATTAATTTAGTGAGGCGCACTCAATGACCGACTTATTGTCAAAAGCTAAAGTTCTCGTTGCCATTCTAAAAGTTGTGCAAAAATTAGGCTAACTTGTATAGGAAAGAGTTCTTTTTCTTTTCAATAAAAAATCTCAAAACAAAAGGAGAAGTGTTGTGAAAAATGTTCACACTGAGAAATTATCAGGAAAATAGGCTCAATCAAAACATTATTTTTTCCCTCATTTGTGAGAATTGTCAATTTTCCTCTGTGCAAAACTTGATTTTTCTATTAAAAAGGTGATACCACTTGTACTTTTACCTTTTCTTTTCATTTTTCAAAATTTTAATTTCATTGGAAAAGGAGAGCAAAGGATTTCACAAACCAAATATACCTTAGTGTTTGTGGAGTTATATCATATTGAGAGGACAAACCTTCTCAGAGGGTGGGATCTTGGACGTTTATTATTCCAGATGTCCGGTAACTGTTAGTCGTAAAGACTTGATGCTCAACTGCTATCTTGGATGTTAACATGTCAGTTTCTGATCAAAGTATGATATTATTTGTGTTCATGGATGTAGGAGTTCGACATTTATCTTCTTTGTTTCTTTTTTATGTTTTATTTTAATATTTATTTCTGATCTAATCTTTTGTTTAATTATCACCTGGTCCAGTCATTGACATTGGCTATTCTTTTTCCCCAGGGTGATGAACTACAAGTTAAAGTGAATAAACTTTCCTCCACTAAGACACAGCTTCCATATGATTACTATTTCTTGGATTACTGCAAACCTTCGAAAATAATGAACAATGCTGAAAATTTGGGGGAGGTCCTTCGTGGTGATCGCATAGAAAATTCTGTTTACACAGTGAGTATTGATTTGTTGCATGTCTTCCTCAATAAGATTTTGTTACTTGACGTTTGTACTTGTGGGCCAATTAAAACCTGCTCAACCTCTCTTTTTTCATTTGGTTTTTAATCTCAGTTTAAAATGAGAGTTGATGAGGGTTGCAAGGTAGCTTGTCCAGTGAAACTCAACTCAGAAACTGCTAAGAACTTCAAGGAGAAGATTGATGATGAGTATCGTGTAAACATGTATGCAATTTATTCCACTCAGCCACTTATTATATATAGCAATTGCACTAGTTTTCTTGTTGCAGTTATCAAGTTTTTTCCCCACATCTTATAAAATTCATATTTTTAATTATCTTGGTCAAAGTTGTACACTTTATAGGATTCCTGACAATCTATAGTTTTCTTGTGAACATCAATTTTTTTTTTCTACATCTTATAACAACAATATTTATAATTATCTTGGCCAATGTGTTACACTAGGATTCTGGACAATCTACCCCTTGCAGTTGTTAGGCAGCGGAGAGATGGAAGTCAAGCTACTATCTTCGAAAATGGTTTCCGTGTTGGATACAAGGTAAGTTATTTACTACAGCATGTGAAATTTCTGGAATTTGTTTATTATATAGTAATATGCAATTTCTGTTATTAGGGGAGGGACAATAAATATTACCTCACTAACCATCTTAGTTTCAAAGTCATGTACCATAAGGATGTGGAGTCTGATGAAGCTAGGATTGTTGGTTTTGAAGTTATTCCGAGCAGGTACTGTTGTTTAATAAGCTTCTATTTGATCCAGATCTTATTGTTAGCAAACACCTATATTTGTGTTGGCATCTGATTGCTAATAATGCAGCATGTGATTATTGTGTAATTTGTCTTTGCTACAGAGTAGTTTGGAATGGTTAAGAATTTGCTTTTCTTCTGTTATCAATGCCTGTTTTGTGACTATACAGAGATAATAAAGAAGAAAGGTTCAATTATTTTGGTAATTTATGTAAGAGGAAAAGTGTTGTTAATCTAATCCTCATCTTTAGCTTCGGTGCAATCTTTTTCCATAGTTTATTATGATACACTTGGGAAAGCTTGCTAGTCTAGAATCCAACTATTGTTTTTTGATCATCAGATCATTTGTTATTCAGGGATGTCTAGTAACTGTGATTTTCCATTTTGTGGCAGTCAAGGTTTAAAATCTCGACCCGTACCGAGGTTTTGGTCTCATATCGGAACGATATGGTTTCAGTATCGTGCCGTGCCGTGCCGTGCCGTGCCGACAAGGTTTCGGTATTTTTTAATTTAAACTTGAAATAATTTTCTAATAATAATAATTCAACTATCTCAATTTAGAATGATCATAGGGGTAGAAGATTATAAGTGTTTTATTATAAATCATAAACTTAAACCTTTATTAAAATTCTTAAATAAAGGACATATAATATTTCCTAAGCAGATTAGTAGAGACATTCTCAGATAAAAATATATGCTATATATGTTCAGGAAATAAGAATTGTAAAAGTAAAAAAGCGATCTAAATTTTAAATTGATTATATATTTTTCTATAATAAGTGTATAAATTAATTAAAAAATACAACGTTAGGTATAATAATTGTATAAATTAACTATTTATTGATTTAAATTAATTATTATTTTAAATAATATATATTTAAAATGATTAAAAAATTATAAAATATTAATTAAATAGTAAAACTGAAAAAAATAAAATAATAAAAAAATAAGAATATTAATCTCATTTATTAGATTTTTTTTATCTTTGAGATTTTTTTTAAAATTTTTAAATAAAATTTAAATTAGTAAAATTAATTTCAGAATATTAATTAATAAAATTTATTTTAATTTTTTAAAAATATATTTATATTTTAATGGGATAATTTAATTAGGCTTTATAAAAGTTTCTTCGAAATATCACACTTACCTTAGGAAATGTTTGAATTAATTAAATCAAAATATTTAATTTTTAAAACCTAAATTCGATAACTCGCTGCACGCTCCTCTGGCGGCGCCGGAGAGTCCAGTGCCGTTGGAGGAGTCGCGTGACGCCTCCGCCGCCACTGGAGGAGTTGCGCGACTCCTCCAGCGCAGCTGGACGAGTCCCGCGATTCCTCCAGCAGCGCCGGTCGCGATGGAATCGCGACAAGCCTTTTGTAGCGCGACGAGCATGCCTGATTGTCGTGCGACGATGAGCGTGCGTGAGGAAGAGCGCGCGTGATTCCTCTGTTGCGTGCACGCGATGACATCACACGAACTCTATATTGGTGCCGGTTTCAGTGCGTGGGCGGAACGGTAAGTTTCCCCCGTTCTGCTCGGCACAAAACGAAATTTTCAACACTGATTACAATAGGTGTACACTGAATGGATCAAATTATAAATTTTTCTAAAAAAATCTATTTAGTTCAATTTGAAGGCATAAAGAATTTTCAAATTCGAATTTGATTTTATTGATAAAGTTTTGAATTCAAAATTTTCAAATTTGATTAATTCCAGTCAATTTTCATATTTTATCATTTTAAAGAAATTTTATACA
>JBBMJZ010016771.1:0-10972 GCA_037833815.1 Zingiber zerumbet | reverse complement strand
TAAAGCCGTTCTCTGATTTCATGACGCTCCCAACCCCAGACCGTCCGTCTCCTGACTCAGTGGTGTCGCCAACTCCATGACGCTCCTGACCCGAGGCCATCTGTCTCCAAGCCACCTCCCGCCTCGGAGGCATCCCTGACTCCATGACGCTCCTGATCATGAGCTATACTTAACTCCAAATAGCCCCCAATCAGGGACGATAAGGGGTAACTTGTTGAAGATATAGATAAGGTAGCCGTGATTCCCTAAAGTTCATCAAAAACATAACCGTTTCATCTAGAGAGGGAGACAATGTCATTGTTTATTTTAGAAAGGTAAATAATGCACGTGTAGATCTTGAGATTTTAGGTTATTTTAGGAAACGAGGAGAACACTCGCGTAGATCTCAGGACACAGAGAGTGAGAATTAGTCATCAAGCATAGGTACACGAACATACACCTCCACAAACCCTAATTCTTCTTGGTTATTCTTTCTCCACCATCGCCGAAAATTAACTTAAGCATCAGAGTAACTAACCTGAGGAACTCTCAGCTGTCATTCTAACCCTCTTTCTTTTATATATTCCCTTCTAGGCTTCAGCATACCTCCCCACAAATCCTTGTTGTCAACAGGCGATTGGCGACCAAAGCGACATTTACGTCGCTGACTCACCGGTGGGTTGTTTATCGGTGTTCTCAGGCAAGATCAAATTGACCTGTCTATGGAAAAACTGAGTTAAGACCTAAACTGAGACGTTAGGATGGATGACCATGTTGGAACCAAATTCAAAATTCGCATACGGCGTTTCGTCACCCCTCTGCGCAACGGAAGTTTAAAAATTTATTTTATGATTTAATAATTAAATCAAAGGAGTGTTCATATGGATTTTTCAAAACAAACATGAACATGATCTTTATTTTAAGTATACATTACAATATAACAATTCAAGTAAAATCCTTAAACCATAATAAAGATAAACTATTATGTAAATGAGTCAACTAATATTAAATTAATCATTTTATTTAGACATATAAAACTGTCAAATTTAAACATATTAGATCATTTAAGCATAATCTAAATAAAACTATTAATATATGCATCAATATATAAATGAATCAAAATATAAGCGAAAACATATCTTCCAAACAACCTTTATTTGAGGATGACTCCCAATTATTTCGGGTTTAGCAAAATAACTATTCTTTGTTTGTCTTGAATGTATACTTCCTCCATCTAATCCAGTCCATGATCGGAGTCCCCTTTCCAATGCTTGATTACACTAAAGATCAAGTGCCTTTTTTCATACTTCCTTAAAGATGAGGAAATTACAGCTCTAGCACCCCTTTACAAGGGGATGCCAAATAGCCCTCAATAAGGGGCTACAAAATATAGAATTTTAATTCTACAAGTTGATGGGTGACAACAACACTTTTCGAAGAGGAGAAGAAAGGACAAGAAGATTAGACTCTTTTGATGGAAGATAAGGAAGAAGATTAGGGAAGGGGCTGTCAAATTCTTCAAGAAAAGGAGTAGACTACCAAAAACTCCAAGGGAGAAGAGGAATAGATTGTCCACATAATTTTTTCTAAGGAGGGCTACTTATAACTCTCTAATGGGAAGATCAAGAGGTTATCTTCTCAACTTCTCTAAAGGAAGATCAAGAGGTTGTGTTCTCAACTTCTCCAAAGGAAGATAGGTTATCTTCTCAACTTTTCTAAAGGAAATAATGAGAGGTGGCTACCATAAACTCGAATTAGTTGGTTTTCTTGTTTGAAAGGTTGCTGGTGGTTTAAGGCTGCTGTTTGAGCCTCTGGAGATGATGAAATTTATTTGGTGTTGGGTTTAAGTCTTCTATGATAAAGTTGTCCTCTCAAAGCTTCATATACTGATCAAGCAATAATATGCATTTGATCGATTTTCGGACAAGATCAACATTTATTGTTTTAGTATGAGTTAAAAGGCAATTCTAGGCATCTGAGTTTTAAAATCCAGCTTCTTGGAACATGGCATTACACCTTATACTTTAGAGTTTGAGAGAATGCGCCTGCATTTTTCAGAAGTTTGAAATCTGAATCACTTATTCATGGTGATTCTGTACAAATACAAGTTGAGGACCCCATTTTAATTCATAAGGAAGCAAATGGAAATCAGTTGGTTATGGTTCTTTATTGACATATTATTACTATTGGTTTCCTTTGGTGTTATTCATCCTCTTAATTTTTTTTGGATGGAATATGGTAGAGTATATTTTCTGGTGGAGCTTTTATGCTTCAAGACTATATATTTTATGGTGATACTCTCAAGGAAATGATGAAAAGTGTTTTCTTCTGATATGGGTTTCTGAATTTGGATGGTTCTGTTTTGATATGGGTTTCTGTTTATTGATATGGAGTTTTTATTATGGATATTTCATGGGAACCCTCAAGGGTGCATATCTAGCTTTTGAAGAAGTTGATGAAGAATTTTGGTGCTGTTGTGTGGAATATCTTCTTCTGGTGGAGATTATTTTTGCTTGTGGAACTTTTGGTGCAAGCTGAATTTGGTGTTGTTGGTTTTTGTTATGGTGCATCTTTTTCTTGTGTTACTCGTGGAGATTTGTTTAAATGGAGCTGATGTAGTTCTATTTGTGTTATTGGTGCCTATTTTCTTTTGGTATTTCTTTTGGTGTTAAATATGGAAGCTAGTGATTTTTGATGGGTATGTTTTCCTTATATATGGTGAAAGCTTACGGATGAAGAAGCTTGTTTGGTGTTTGGATGTATATACTATTGTTTGGAGATGGTTTTTCAAATCTGAAGTGTGTTTGGATGGTTTGTTTCAAAAGCTGATGCTAATCTGCAAATATTGCTATAAAGGAGGTTGAAGAGGATGTTTCTTGTGAGTCGTTGGCTTTCTTGTGCTTGTTTTGGTTGAGTAGGGAAATCAGTTTGGTTTGCTTATGGACATCCTTTTCTCTTTGTGATTGTCATGAAGTTTTATTTGCTGGTGTAGTTCTTTGGTGTAATTGATATGGAAGTTTCTGTTATCTGATGGGTTGTTTTTGGAGAAAGATTTAGGATGAAGGAAGTTTTATGGTGCTTGGGTGTGTATTCTTTTGTTTTGAGATGGTGTTTCACATCTGAAGGGTGTTGGATGTGATTCCATTGATATTTTTGATGCTATGTTTGATCTTGTGGAAAAGTAATGGGTTTCTCTTGTTCTAAAGCTGTGTGCAAAATGGGGATTTGATTTAAAAGCTGATGATGTGTGTAAGGTGTGGAATGGAGTAGTTTGTTTTGGATATTTTGCATGTGTTTCCTTCTATGTGCTCTGGATTTATTTCTGTGAGCTTGGGGTCATATTCTTGAGTGTTCACTTGGTGGTTTATTTGGAGATGCAAGTCTTGTAAAGTCTTTTGTTTTGAGATCTTGGAATGTAAGTATGGGGTGGAGTTGTCTTAGTTTGAATATATATGTAAATCCTTGTAGTCCTGTAATATGTAGTATGAGTACTACAATCCTTTTTCATATATGAAATTTCCTTTTGAATTAAAAAAAAAAAACAAGAAGTCTAACAGTTAGTGGTGGATGAGGTGAAAAAGAAAAATAATTTTTTCTTTCTCTTCTCTTGATACATTGAATTTAGTCCTTTTCTTTCTTCTATCTTAGTCCATTGGATATTAGAACTTTTCTAAAATTCAATAATATGAGTCCATCTAATCATATTATTGATAACATTTAATTATATCAAATTTTAGTTGTCAATTTACTATTTGATCATATCAAACTTTATTCGCTAAATACAACTATTTGAATTTGACTTTCTCAACGAAAAATAGGGAACCTAATACTTGTGTGACCCTCAATAGTTTAGAGATATAGCTAGCCATAGGTTTACAACTTTTTGTGATTCAAGATGATGCTCATTCTTTATTTAGGCATATCTTTAATAGCTCATTCCTATGATCAACCATTTGATTATAGGATGTCAAAATAAATTCTGATTAGCACCCAATGAATCATGGTAAGAGCGTCTAGCAGCACCACCCCATAACTCTATAGGTATCACTGAATAGTATCTGTAAGAATTAGTCGACTATGGTTAACATATAGTCTGGTCTCTTCATCTCATATATCCCGATCGTATCTATAACCATTGGTATATCGAGGGTTATATATTGATTTGATCCCCGACTACAATGCACTGACTTTTATATGTTTTGTTACTACACTCAATCTCACCATCTGATTATCCTAATGGAGTCTGTAAATAAGTCAAAGTGCAGTTCCAACATATAGAACCTCAGTGTTGTCTTGGGTTATAAGGACTACTAGTGTACAACCATGACTAAAGATTTATCTAGTCGATAAATGATAACCATTTGGAAAGTTTGTGTGAGGTTTATTTGATGAACTCATCATATAAGCATCCATTTGTATGCTTGAATATCTTTATATTCTTACTAATGAAATATGCTATACTACATCACATATACTAGCCTCTAACTCGAATAACTCTTTTATCCTTGTTTATTAGACAACTTAATTGACTAGGAATATATTTAGAATATCTAGTGAATATTGATGTATTTAATGATGGTCATTATATGTACTACTACATCTCACTATTGTATATTTAAGGACTTTATCTATGCATCTCACATGGGTAAAACATAAAGTAAATGTCATACTGAATTAAATTATATTAAAATAAAGAATATTTATTTACAAGAGTTAATAAAGTCCTAGCCTATAGTTGGCTTACAAGGCACCTACTCTAACAGATATAATATATATGAGTTCTTTTGATTCTCTACTGGTCTTTTGATTCTCTACTGGTTGATTTTAAATCTAATATAATGAAGAAATTTAAGATGTTAAATATGAGAATATTGTATTAATTTTTTGGTCTTGAAATGAAGCAAGAAGTTGATGGGATTTTTATCTCACAAAGAAAATATGCGACATATCTTCTTAAAAGGTTTAGTTTACTCAATTGCAATCTTGCTACTACACCCATGAATATAAATGAGAAGTTGCAACTGGAAAATGGTTTTAAAAAAAACTAATGCAAAAAATTTCAAAAGTTTGGTTAGAGATTTAATTTATTTGATTCATACTAGACTAGATATTACTTTTTCTATTAGTGTAATTTCCAAGTTTATGCAAAATCCTACTAAGCATCATCTTAGAGCAGCTAAAAGGATTTTTACGTTATATTGTTGGAACCATGGATTATGGAATTTATTATACTAAAGTTTTAAAATTTGATCTTTTACAATTCACTGATAGTGATTGGCCAAGTTTAGTGGATGATCGAAAGAGCACCTCAGCTAGTGTTTTTAATCTTAGATCGGGAGCAATTTCATGGAGTTCAAAAAAGCAAGATACTACAACCCTATCATGTTCAGAAGAAGAATATGTAGCAGCAACTTCAGCGGCATGTCAAGTAATTTGGGTTAGAAGAGTACATGCAGATCTTTACCAATAACAAAAAGATGCAACTACTATTTTTTGTGATAACAAGGCGATGATTGTAATAACAAAAAAAAATCTGGTTTTCCATGTGAGGACTAGACATATTAATATTCATCTGCA
The DNA here is from genome assembly GCA_037833815.1 of Zingiber zerumbet. Classification (NCBI taxonomy): domain Eukaryota; kingdom Viridiplantae; phylum Streptophyta; class Magnoliopsida; order Zingiberales; family Zingiberaceae; genus Zingiber; species Zingiber zerumbet. The sequence continues at coordinate 5,416 of JBBMJZ010016771.1, read as the reverse complement.
TTTCATTCAAGAATTGCTGCTAATAATGAAATTATGTTGGAACATTGCAACACTCTTGATCAAGTAGCGGATATCTTGACGAAGTCACTTTCATGAGATAAGTTTATTTATTTTATACCATGTCTTGGTGTTTGTAATTTTAAATCAAGAGGGAGTGTTGATAAATTATTTCAAAATTAATAATTGAGTTAGTGGGTTGATAAGGTGACAATGAGTGATAGTAGTGGTATTTAGTTGTTAAAGGAAAAAAATATCTATATTCAACGTATTTACATTAGTTGAGTTAGTGGAGTAGAATTATAAAATTAATGGTAATTTGTCATGAGTTATGCAAGTAGCTTATAAGTATAAATGACATGTTTTATGAATGGAGTATTCAAATTGAAAAATTATTGTATTCCACTTGTTTGTTCTTGTCATGTGATCCTACTCCTTTTTAGCTAACCGAAAGCCAACTGCCTTAAACCTCTTTTCAAAACCTTAAGGTAGAGAAAGTCTATCTCCTTGCCTTTGTAATGTTACATGATACAAGTTTAACACACGTCATGCCTCATATGATAACCTGTTTTCCATTGTGCGATACACTTTTTCAGTCCTGGTATCTTTCTGAGCATCATGCAACTGCATAATTTAGATTTTGGTTCAGACAATGAAAATACATCTCAGTCAGACAACTAGCAATACATGATAGTTTTTATGAGCTTTTAACATGCTTCAAAATTTCCTAATGAGTATGTAAAAGACTCATTGAACTTGTTCGATATCTCGTTAGTTCTTCTTATTATCTCGAATTATCTTTTAACCATAAGTGTTTTAGATGGATTACATGGTGCATTTTGAGATGGTTTATTACAATGTGCACACTGAGTGAAATCGGTCCCTATACTAAATTCCTAAACCAATGTCATCAATTATGTGTGGGATGGAAAATAAGATATATTTAAAAGAATCTAGTAAAGCATATACATGCATCCTGATTTTGTTTGTAAGCACAGCACTACAGTCCATAATATGATATATGAAATTATTGCAGATGTTATTTGAAGAAAATAAAAAAAAATTAATGTTTCGGATACCAAGAATGCGCTAGTTACAAGATGTGAATCTAATGTCTCCACATGAGAGTTTTTTTTTAGATTCAATAATTTATTAGGGTTTTAGCTAGAACAGGATTCTCTGTCAATAATAGAGTAGAGATGAAATCTCAATATCTAATTCTAATCAGAAACAGAACAACGACCCCACAAGGAGACAAAGATGTCGGCGGTGCCTTTCAAGCACTGACTGCTCCACCGCCCTCGCCGGCCGCCGCCAGCAAACACGTCTGCAGTTCACCATTCTCTGTTCGCCTGTCAAATCTGTGTGACTAAAGGGAAAGAATAGATTGTATTGAAGAAACAAATACATTTTCTATCTATCTAACTATTTTCTGTTATGTATCGAAAGTAAAGAATTCTCTTCTACAGGGGAGAAAGTTAGGCTTGCTGCTCCAAGTCGTTAGAGGAGATGAAGGTGCCGTGGAAGCCGTAGGGCACGCGGGAAGGCAGCCTGACGGTGGCCTCGAGGTTCAGATTGGCGGCGTTGACGATCATCAGCTTGGACTCCTCCGTCCTCTCGTCGTGCACGAAGCAGAGCACGTGGCCGTCGTCCTCGCCGCCGGCAGCTGCGTCCTTGCTCGGCACGAAGCACGGCTCGCCGCCATACTGGCCGTCGCCGAAGATGAAGTTCTTGGCGTCGCCGGTGAGGAGGTCGACCTTGGCGAAGCCGGAGACTCTCGGCCACGGCTCGGCGATGGCGAGGTAGGCGTAGCGGGTTTTCCGGCCGAGGAGGTTCCGGTTCACCATTCCGGCTTCGAGGTTTAGCGGCTCGGTCGGGTTGAGGATTGGCCGGCGTGTCGAGCTGCCGGTTCGGAGGTCGAGCCGGATCTCGGAGAGGACGCTTTTGAGGCTCTCGTCGGAATCGTTGAAGACGGCGTCCGGCGGCGTCATGCAGGAGCCGATGACGACGACTTCGCCGGTGGCCGTCTCCTCCCACGCGTTCCACAGGTGGAAGCAGAAGCAATTCGGGACGTCGACCCAACGGATCTCCGACGCATCGGCGGCGTACTTGGGGAGGACGCCGAATCGGGCGGTCTTGGTCCGGTCGTAGACCACCGGCGAGCCACCGCGGGCCATCTCTTCCAGCTTGAACACCACCTGCTGATCCGGGATGACCACGTGGCGCTCGGTGATGGCGAAGTCGTGCATCATGGTGGGTTGCTGGAGGGGGATCTCCAAGTCGGCGGACTTCCGGCCGTCGGGGGAGACGTAGAAGTACTTCAAGTAAGGCTTCCGAATGACGTCGTAGCTGAGAGCGAAGAGCTCGCCGGAGGCCGGGTCGACCTTGGGATGCGCGATCATGGAGGTTTCGAGCTCGCCGTCGAAGTCATACCGTCCGACCGTCTCGAGGTCGCCGGCGGTGGTGACGCGCACGTGGTACGGCAAGTCGTCCTCGGACATAGCGAGGAGGCGGCGGTTGAAGTAGACAAGGCCGGCGTTGGCGACGCCCATGCCGCGGCTTCCGTCCACCAGGCCAAAGAGGGTGCGAGCGTAGAAGAGCAGCAACCTCGCGATCCCGGAGTGGCCGTGGAGCTCACCGACGGCCTTGGGGAACACTGGACGCCCCACCAGCCGCTCCTGCCGGAGCCGCTCTGTCTCCGTGAACCGGCACGCGTAGCCGGCGTGGCCGCCGCGGAGGTGCACCGCGTGGACCATTCCATCCCCGTCAAAGAAATGATGCCCGGCGACTGGCTCAAACAGGGGATTCGCACCATTGCGGACGTACACCCCATCAAGCGACGCCGGTATCTGTCCTTCCACTGGGAGGTCATGGCAGGGGGCGCGCTCGCCGACGGGCGCGAAGTTCCCGGCGATCTGGAAGGCGGGGTCCGCCGTCTTCGGCAGCGGCCGATGGCGTTCGAGCAGGTTCGACACGAAGACCTCTTCAACGGCATCTAGCGCGGCGGCCGCGAACTGCTGTAGAATGTTCCAATTAGGCTCCGCCGGCTTGGCAGCCGGCTCCTTCGGGTAAGGAATCTTCCAATGCGCCGGCGAGGAGAAGTTGACGCGGGAATCAGAAGAAGCAGAGCACCGACTTCTCCTCCACCTCGCCGTCGTCAATGCCTGCTTCCTCCCCACCTTCACGCCCAACTGCGGACTACAGTGCGGTTTGGAGATCGAATTAACTGCAGCAGAAGCCATCGATCCGGTGGAAAAACTTTGAACCGCTGCTAAATCGCTAAAATCGTTAAGCAGTCGGTGAGGCCTCCGTTGATCGAGGACAGCACGGTATTTATAGGCGAGGGAACGGCCAAAGTCTCCGCCGCCTCCTAAGGCCGCCACGTGGCGAATCAAACAAAACGAGAACCATAAAACAACCATTTCTCGATTTATGCGACGCGTGGCGGAAGATGATTTGTCAGCTGATCAGGCACGCGGGGGAAGGGGGAGGGTTTACTGGGGAGGTGACACGCCGCCCACGATGACGTGTTCGCTGTCGTAGGAGGATTTAGTTGGATGGCTCGATGAAATATTCGTTAGATTCAGCGTCTTATCGAGGGCGTCGGCGGCGACGGGGCAGAGTAGAATGGCCCCTCGTAGAGGTCAAAAAGGTGAGCGCATTTGGCGGTCAAAAAGAAAGCAGGAGTTCAATTTGAAATAGTTTGGTTTTCATCATTATTTTCCATTGAAAAAAACCAAGAGAATCCTACTTGCACGTGTGATAAATCGATTAAAATATATATAAGTCGTTGACGACAATTAGACTTGACTTGAGATGCATTTCAAATTGTCCCAGGTGGATACCTAACATACGTAATGATCGTTATCAGGAATTAATTGTCAGACGCTGACGACGTGTATTTATTTTATCCATAAATTAGAGAAAAACCTCCTATCATAATATATTAGAATCTGTACTGAGAGTCTGTTAAAATAGTAGATGTATTTCAATAAGGCCGATGACAGGTCACAACTAATACATTTTCCTGATTTATTTATTTATTTGTTAAATCTGAAATATAATTTATATATATTTAAAATTCTATTTTTTTTTATTGTTCCCTTGATTACTTTATTACTGTAGCACACTCTTGGCCCCCCTAACTTTATGGTACGATTGGACATGAGGATTAGACGTTACTCTTTCGATCCAGCCTATTGGGCTTGTACGTGAGGCACACGACATGGTAAGCAGTAGATCAATAGTGCACAGGGCACTGTCCAAGCCCAACTCTTGCAAAAGAAAGACTTGGTAAACCAACAAGCCTAGCATATGCGCAAGGCTTGCCAAGCAGAACGGTAGTACGGGGTTCTCCAAACCTAAGTCAGCAGAAGGTAGACTTGGCAAACCAACAGACGTGACATGTGTACAAAACATGCCAAGTAATGGAGTAGTGACACGGGGTGCTGCCTAAGGACCAAGTGTGTAGGAAGCATACTTGGCATACATCCAAACCGTCCATGCGTGCAAGGCATGCTAAGCAGCAGTGAAGGATTCTGATAGTGCACGAGGCACTATCAATGCCTAAGTCTATAGGAGCCAGACTTGGCAAATGTCTAAGGAGTGGCATGTGTTCAAAGCATGCCAAGCGAAGCGGCGGCACGGGGTTGTCCAAGCCCAAGTCGTGCCAGAGACAGATTTGGCAATCTTTCAAGCATGACATGTGTGCAAGGCATGCCAACAGTAGAGACTTGTGACAGTGCGCGAGGTGTTGTCCAAAGCACCAACCATGTAGGAAGTAGACTTAGTGATCATGCTAGCATGACATGTGTGTAAGGCATGCCAAGTAGCAACAAAGGTGTGACAGTATGCAGGACTGTCTAACCACAAGTCATGCAGGGACAAGACTTGGATTATGGTGAACAGGTGCAAAGATTAGAGATGCTATATCCGAGCATTTAGCCAAATGGGCTTGCAGGAAAAGTGAGCCAAGGCATGTGGCGGGCGCATGTAATACAACACAACGGATGGAGTAGCAAGGGATGTTTCACCCAAGTTTGTGGTGCAGAACTTGGGTCATGCATAAGGCGTGCATACAGGACTTTGGCGCGGTGTCAAAGCAACAGAGTCATGGGCTAAGCACTTGGCGTGCATACAAACTTTGGCGTGGGCCCAAAGAAGCAGAGTCGTGGGCCAAACACCTGGTGTGTAGACAGACTTTGCCATGATGCCAAAGAAGCAGAATCATGGTCAAGCACAAAGTATGCAGACTGACACTTGGCATGAGCCAATGTAGCAGAACCATAGGGCAAAGCACAGCGGTGAAGAATGCGTTGGGATGTATACTATAAGCCTAGCTTTTATATGAACATCTGTTTTGAAATATTTTGAAATGAGAATCACTTTGGTCAAATGTTTACATTTTATATTTATATAT
>JBBMJZ010016761.1:0-10972 GCA_037833815.1 Zingiber zerumbet | reverse complement strand
TCCGCATTAATGAGACATTATCCTGCAATCAATCAATACGTCCCATCATTATGCTTTTACTGCATCCATCAATCACATCTGTATAGAGAGGGTACATCGTGTAAGTATATGCATATAGATATGATCATTTGACAAACCCATGTTATGTACTAATGTCAGTAAATGGGTTTTTGGGTCGGGAGATCTTTTGGGCTATTAGCTAAAAGATGGGCTTCTCAGAGAACTCATTTCTTTATATGGCCTAACTGGATCGTAGTGACATCCACAAAGGGAGCAAAGTTTTATGGGCAGTCTAGCAAGCCAACATGGACTCTTTTATGGCATATCTGATCGGCAAGACCGATCGGAAGAAAAAAATGGGAGGCAGAACCCCAAGTAGAATATTGGATCATTGAGAGATTGTCCGATCAGCAAGACCGAACGGGGGAGTGGGAATAGAGCCCCGTTTAAATCCGGTCGGAGCCAGGAATGAGGTTCATGGATAGCCTTTCTAAACAGCAAGGCCGATCAAGAGAGAGAGAGAGAGAGGGGAAATGAGTCCTGAGTGAGTCTGGTCCGCATCGAGAGTGGGGTCCATGGATAGCTTTTCCGATGGGCAAGGCCGATCGGGAGAGAGGGGAGCTAAGTCCCGAGTGAGTCCGGTCCACACAGGAAGTAGGGTCCACATAGAACCTGCCCGATCGACCAGGCCAATTTGGAGAGAGGAGAGTTGAGTCCTGAGTGAGTCTGGTCCTCGCTGGGAGTGGGATCTACAGAGAACCTATCTGATCAACAAGGCCGATAAGGAGAGAGGAGAGTTAAGTCCTAAATGAGTCCGGTCTATGCCAGAAGTGGGGTCCACAAAGAGCATATCTGATTGATAGGGCCGATCGGAAATATAGGGTCCTACTCGATCAGCTATTCAACTCTCTAACCCACTGTAAACTCCACTTATACAATTTTATTAACCCCTTAATCCCTCTGGACAGTCGTTTTCCAATCCACCGTATCACTCTTGCATTCAAACAAAAGTAAGCTGATGATTGTAGTTTCACCGTGATTTGTGTGGCGTTCATAATTGTACAATGACCCGACAAGGCACCCGTCGTCCATTCACCAAACCGCAGCATTCTAGCAGTCCTTCATGCTCCTCCAAGTTTTATGGAATAATAGATTCAATTTAGGATATTCATCTGATTGAACAAATTAATAAAAAATTGTATGGATGGACAAATCACATATGAATGAAAAAGACTCGATTAATAAAAAATTGTAGTTCATAGTTAAACTATAGGATAATATGATTGAAAAAAAAGGCTATGGAATAATATGCAGGATGCATATGTCATGTTCCATTGATTTTTCACCAATTTTCCTTAACCTGTGGAGTTGGACCATCACGTTTATAGCGCATTGATTTCACAGAAATAGTTATTTAATCCGATCATCATTTTATTTTATTTTTTTTTTTGCAAAGCACTCGATTAATCAGGCGCATAATAAATTTCCTTCCGTAGAAAACAATCCTGGAACACTGACTACAATTCAAATTTCTGTGAAACCGAATCAGTGACAAAAAAAACCATTCCTTGTGTTTGATAAAAGGTGAATGGTATAATTGAATACATTTCATTCATCAAACAATCAAGGCTGAGTAAAACAAGTTCCTCGCAAGCAAAATGACAACCACCACAGTCGCCGGAATTGAAGTTCCAAGGAAGAAGAAAAAAGAAAAAGTATAGGGAAAAAAGATTGGAACAGAAGGTGAAATAATTTACTGTCAAAAGATGAATCCAAACAATGTTTGCTGCATTCAACCCTCAGAAACAATTTCATGAATCTTTTCGCTGATCTCTGGATCTTCAGATCTAACTGCCAGCTTCATTGCAACCTGCTTGGACCCATCAATGCCAAACGACACTCTAACAAGCACCTTCACATTGCCAAGGAAAATCCCAGAGAGCAAGCATGTGTGTGACCTTGAGTTGTTCGGAACAACATCGGTTCCCTGAAAAAGGTTGAACATGGTTGGTTTTTTTCTGTGGTAAGATGGAGTGCATCATTTGGAAGAAGACTAACCTCACAAGGTTGCATGCCGAGAATATCTATAACTGCCTTGACGGTTTCTGTCAAGCTCTCTTTCACACCTAGGCCATACTCATCAATGCGCTCGTTGTCAGGGTCCAAACTTTCCCAAGCATTTTTGAAGTTGGAGACTCCCACCTTCAGCATGTAATCAGCTGCGACAATTTCAAGATCTTCGAGCTGGTACTCATCTTCAACACCTTCTTCCTCTGCCTCACCTGTAGCTGGATCCACCTGATGATGGCACAAGAGGTGAATGGTTGAATTTATGCCAGTGACACATGATAAATAAATAAGCATCCAAGCACTACTGAAGTGTGCTGATCTTAATGTGACTACATAACTAACATAAAATCTAAACTACATGAAACAAAGGAAAGAGCCTGATGAGCTCATTTACTCAGGAAGCTGTAGTCGGATAGGCAGTATCTTCAATCTTACTAATACTATAAGCAGAAAGGAATGGAAATTTTAATGAGATTTACAAACATGCTTATAATAACATCCCACTGAATTGAGTGGTGTGACAAACCTCCTTAACCACAAACTTCAGGAGATTTGAGAACTTTCCCGTAGCAGGAACACCTTCTGGCTTTTCAAAAGCGACAAAAGTCTGTCCTGGCAAATCATACGGTAAGGATCGTAGTGGCTTTGTTGCAATTTCTGAAAATTCCTCTGCTTCAGATGCATCAACAAAAACAGTAACCTGATGCAAATGAAATGAAAATAAGAATACTGTAAAATTGGCCATCACTAGTTGAGTAACTATTTCCTAAATAAATACTGACCATCTCGAGCAATTGTTCAGTAATGGTATTTGTGCAGTTGTATTGGAATACCACATGACTATCAAAGATGTGCTTCACCACATTAACAGAATATTCAGTCTCCGCTTCGGTCAACTCCACAGGTGCAGATGACTGAGAAAACAGAGTGAGTAAGCAATATCAATAAAGATAAGATATCACATTGAAAACAGCTATAAATAACCTTGAAAAGTTTTCCAAAGCTGGCAAACTCGGGGATGGATGAAAGCAATTTTTCATATCCATCAACGGCTGAAGTGGGAGCAGTGGGAGCAGCTCCTAAGCCAGCAGGCTTTTTACCAGGAGCTTTTTTCTCAGCAAGAGGTTGTGATTTTATCTCCTTGGGAACAGAAACAAAATCAAAGGGTACTTCTGATGCCACCTGAATTAGAAAAAGGCAGTAAATTAAGTAGAAGAAATAGTTATTATGCTTGGCAAAAACATTATAGTGATGATCATACATAATTACGCAAGCTAGTTTCTAAGTTGACAAGTGGCACATCCAGGGGACCAAATAAGAATTCCTTTACTTCCTGATCAGTTTCAGCAGAAGGATCACTTCCTAGTGTGTTAAGATAAAGTGTAGCTCTGTCCCTGACCTACAGACAATAGTGATAAAAAAAGATTATTTCCTCTTAACAATAAAGGCAGCAATGTAAGAATAACAATGAACCATAACTGAGAAATGAAGGTATGGATATGAATTGTACCAGTAATCGCACTAGCTGAAAATTTAACCATTAAACATATAATTCTTTTTCATAGGAACTTAGTGTTTTCATAGTGGAACCATTTTGAAAAATAGTGTAACTCGAATCAGAATTGTAAGTGAATGAAGAATATCAAGAAAACACTTTAAATATCACCGAAAGGGGAGGCACTTATAAATTTTACTGATTTCTGTAGAACCAAAATTTACCACATTTCAAGAAAAGAAAAAATGAGTTCTATGAGCCACTAATAATCTTAGTTAATATAATAGCAGAAGTTACCTCATCATCACTATCAAATAGGCACCGTCGCAATAGAACAAATATACGAGGCTGCAGAAAATAGCCAAAGCCGATAACAATAAGTGATCAATTATAAATAAAAAGAATACTGTTTTCAAAAAACTACAAGTTCTGGTACCTTTAGTGAATCTACCATAGCACCAAACTTTGCCAAGGTGCTCACAGCACAGGCTCGGACAGTTGCATTTTCAAGTATCACACGGTTATAGATATAGCGAATATATCTACTAGGATCTGAAGTCTTTGGGCCTTCATTTCCAAGAAAGTGAAGAATCTAGTAGAAAGCAGAAAAAAAAAAATCAAGTCAAAGCAAATGAACATGGCAGAACATCGCATGACAATTACCTGAGCAGACAGATATGTAAATTCACAGTCCTCAATGAATTCACATAGGTGGAATAAGCCGATTTCTTTTGCTTCAGGTATATCTCTGATAAGGATGACTATTGAATCAACAATTGCTTTCTTGTAGTCAAAGCCCCCTTCTTCCCGAAGAATGTTGCTTAAGAAATTCATCCTAGGAAGTAAATTGCAAAAAAAAAAAAAAAGTTTGCCTTCAATAAAGAAATATCTAACAGAAATGATAAAGTGATGAAGAATTTACTTACAGAGAACGGTACTTAAGGGGGAATTTCAAGCACAAAGATCTTATAGCTTCTACAACAACAATCTTGAACTCATCTGCAATATCTGACATGAAATTTGTTATTTGTTTCATCAGGCGATCTACACTTGATTCATTTCCAGTTTTTAGAAGTGTAGTTATAGCGAGGGTAGCAATGCTCCTGTTTTGGTCTGAAATTAGGCTCTCCATATCAATGTTGCAATTTGTAACTGCTAGAGGATGAGTATTAGCAACCTGCAACAGTTTACTCGGGCTCAACAATTTCTTTGATAAATAAAATGAGTAACTGTTAGCCCCCTAACTTGATGGCAAGGCTGGACAGGAGGATTGGCCCGTTGCTCCTTTGATCCAGCCTATTGAGCATGTGCGTGGAGCGCGTGACATGCGAAGCATTTGGGCGGTGCGGGGCTGTCCAAGCCTAAGTCTTGCAGAAGACAAAGACTCGGCAAACCAGTGGGCGTGGCATGTGCGCAAGACATGCCAAGCAGCCAGCGGAGCGGCAGCGCAAGGCTGCCTAAGCCCAAGTCATGCAGAAGGCAAAGATTTGGCAAATCAGCAAGCATGACATGCAAAATATGCCAAGCAATGGAGCGACGGCATGGGGCTATCCAAAGCCCAAGCCTTGCAGAAGAAAGGCTTGGCAATGATCCAGGCGTGGCTTGTGCACGAGCCATGCCAAAGTAGCGGATGCAGTGGCACGCGGGGTGCTGCCCAAGCCCAAGTCATGCACTATGCAGGCTTGGTAATCTCTCGAGCACGGCATGTGCCAAGGCATGCCAAAACAGTGGAGACATGTGATAGTGGGCGGGGTGTTGTCCAATGCACCACACATGCAGTAGCAGACTTGGTGATCATGTGAGCAAGGCATGTGTGCTGGGCATGCCAAGCAGCAACAAAAGAGTGGACAGATGGACTTGTCCGTGATGTGGATAGATGGACTTTCCGAGGCACCAAGACAGCGAACAAACGGACTTGTTCGTGGTGCTAAAGAAATGAAATCGTGGGTCGAGCACTTGGCGTGCAAACAGACTTTGGCGCGGGGCCAAAGAAGTGGAGCCATGGACTGAACACTAGGCGGACAAATCGACTTGTCCATGGTGCCAAAGGCATATAGATGGACTTGTCCGTGGTGCCAAAGAAGTGGAGTCATTGTGCGAACACTAGGCGGACAGATGGACTTGTTTGTGTAGGTTGACACTTGGCATGGACCAATGCAATAGAGCCATGCGGCGAAGCACAAGTAAAGCATGCTAACACTTGGCATGGACCAATGCAGCAAGATGATGGAGCAAAGCACAATGGGTGCAAGGTTGCCACTTGGCATGGAGCCAATGCAGCCAAAGACACATGGACAAGCGGTTTTGTAAGTTGAGTAGTTGTGTCCATGTGGCACAAGTGGTTGGTGTAACCACCATGGAAGTTGGTACAACCACCATGTAACCTCCTTTGTAACCGCCGCCTATGCATGATAAATAGGTATGGTGGGTTCATTGGCAAGAGGTGCCAAGGGTGCTAGTGTGTGCCAAAGGAGTGTGCAAGAGTGTGCATTGTGAGCAAATTCATGGGAAATTTGTGAAGGCAGATTGTGAAGAGTTGTGAGTAAATTGTGAAGTATTTGTGTGGGAGGATCATACGCAATTTGTAAGTGATTCTGTATTTGTTCCATTGTATTCCTTTATCGAGGCTAAGAAAAGTTGGAAGTTTTCCTGTAATCATTGGTGTTGCTTGTTGTAGCTTTCTTGTGGCTTTGAGGTGTCATTGCCTTGAGATTTCCTTGTGCTTTTATAGTGTATTGTTGGTAAGCTGAGAGTCAAGTGCGGAACTATAACTTGGTGGGGACGGTAAACCCAAAAAAGGATCGTAACCATTTATGGCCTGATCGCGGCCACGATCTGACCGTAAATATGAGTGGCACGTCCCTAGACCATAAAAAGTGGTCCAGAAAATCTTACCTCCGGCACGTAAGGGCGTGGGAGGAGAGAAGACGAGGAAACGCTAGGAGAAAAGGCGGTGCTAAAGACAATAGAAATGATAAAATTAATTAGTGGTTTAAACCATCCCACCTCTTAGTAATTGAAGGCGGTGGATAGGTCGCAAAGAGGCCATGACAGCCTCGTGGCATCGTGACAGCCGTGGATAGCTTGCGGGCCACGAAGAGGCCGTGATTTAACTCATTCAATCTTTAGCGAACTTGAGTTCATAGTGAGATCTATAGCTCTAGTTCACGGTGATAGCGAGGCATACTGTGGTGGTAAGGATTTCTTTTCTAATTCTCTTGTTTATTATTTCCTCTCTCTTCTTTTATTCAACCTTTCTCTTTAACCTTTCTTTTTCAAACTTCTCTTTAACCTTTCTTTTTCTTTTTCATTTGAGATTCTTTCTGTCCTTTAACCTTTCTTTTTCTTTTGAGATTCTTTCTGTGCTCTATAATAATAATAATAATAATAATAATATAAAATCCATTTTCCAAACTATAGAACTAAATAATCTAAATATTTTAATTAGTAAGCCGAACAAATACCATAGAAATTCAAATTTGAGTGAACAAAATATCATAATATCAATTTGTTTTAATAAAATTATTAGAAAATAGATTAACAAAATTTCTTTTATAGTTTAACTACTACTATACCAACATAAATACGGTCTCCACTAAACCTACTTAATACATAGAAATTACACCAAACATAATAAAAAGAAGTGCATATCTATCAATAATGTATTGCATGATGATGTGTGTCAGCGTTACAGATGGATATGAGTCATTTTAGCATGTGAATTGAATGGACCAGTTATTTTGTCATGCAATCTGATAGGACTTATAAATTTCTAGTAAATATAACTTTTTTTCATCATTTCCACGTGTACCTACAATAGTACCGTGCTTTATAAATTGCTTCGACACGAAGAAAAAAATAAAAAATGTCTTGGAACATGACCTCATGGTGGCATATGTCATTAAATGAGGGTCCTCGTGTGGCGATGTGATAGATAAAATATAGAATATTATTATATAAGATTTTAAAATTAAAATTTAACGTGTTTAGTATATATTTCTCTCAGGTCTTGTCATATGTATTAATGATTAATAGTTATCTATGCTTTACCTCTTCGATATTAACTTAGAGATGGATTAATGGAAATATTGAGGTGAGTAAATCGCCTTTTTGCCACATGAAGTTTAAAGGGAAATGGTAATTATGACATATTTATAGATTTTTTTTTAAATGGGGAGCGTAATTAAAATATACCGGACTTCTGTACTAGCCGCTACGTGATTTTTCCGATTTACCTTGTGGCAGGTGGAAAACTTTCGTAGAGTCAGGCTAGTCACTGTCAGAGATAGTCAATGAGGCTAATTAGGATTATCATTTTCCTCCCCGAGGCTATAGCGTCGAGTAGGACATCCAGGTTGTCACCCAGACACTCACAGTTTGAACCATAGTTATGGCATATTTGTAGGAATTTTTTTATCCAAATGGGAGGAGCGCAACCAAAGAATGCTGGACTATTGGGTTGGCCGCCGCGTACGCTTCTAGATTTACTCTGATGGCCGGTGGGAAACTTTCATGAGGTCGGACCGGTCATCCCCAGGATAGTCAATGAGGCTAATTGGAATTATCATTAAGTTCAAATAATGAGGCACCTGCACTAATGGCTAGTAGTCACTCATGCTTTACCTTCTCCGTGTTAGTCTAGAAATAGATTGGCGGGGCACTGGGAGCGAGTGAATCACCTTTTGCAACATAAAGTTTAAATGATGAGTCTTCTCGGCGGTATGACAGTCGAGACATAAAATATTATCATATGAGATCTTAGGGTCAAAATTTGGTACGTTTGAGAATGTCTTTCCTCATATCTTGCACTAGTGACTATTAATTAATTATTATTTACCTCCTCTGTATTGATCCATGGATGAATTGATGAGAATATTAGGGGAGAGCGAATCATTTTTGTCACAAAGTTCAAATGGTAAGTGCATAATAAAGGGTCAAATGTCAAAATACTTCCCTTATGTGCTAGTTACTATTCTAAATGTTAGTAGCCCGGCTAGTAGCCGTCCGTGATTTACCTCCTTCGTGTTCCTCCTGAGACGGATTAGCGGGGGCGTTGGGGGCGAGCGTATTCACCTTTTGCCACCATAATAAAGGGTCAAATGACTTCCCATACTGACACAATTAATTCATGTAAAGAAATTAGTCACAAGAGATCGGGGTTAATTTCCAATGGACGTCTAAGCAACTGTTAGTTATATATCTCAACTCTTCTTCTCATGTATTGCTCGACGAAACTCATTTATCCCTTCCAGATAGTGGTGGAGGGCTACTATCTGGGGCTACTCTGAAGGGTAATTGAGGTTATGATTTTAACTTTTACTACTAAATGGTTGCCCTATGAGATGAAGTAATTGGTATTTGCATGAATAGTGATTTCAATAGTTTTTATTTATGGTCAATTTTCAATGGATGTAAAATATTTTACTGTGCTAGGATAAATGTCCCCTATGATGTATCCCTTTCTTGAGAGTGTGAGGTCGCTCTAGAGGGGTTGCTAAGGTGATGGTTTCATCTTTTGTTCCAATAAAGTTCATGTGGTCTCTATCTATAACACATAAATATACTAAAAAATCTGTAATATAGCGACAAAAAATATTCATCGTTAATTTGCAACAAAACTTAAGACAAAAAAAATAAATTGTCACAATTTAGCAACCAATTTTGTGACAAAAATATTTTCGCTGCAAATTAGCAACAAAATATGATTCGTCGCAAAACTCATTGGAAATTTGCGACGAATTTCCACATTTGTCGCTGAATTTGCGACGAATCCATTTTTTGTTGGGACTTTTGCGTTCGGCTAGTGGGAGGTGAATAGTTTTTCTTTGATTTATACCTATAATTGTTAGCGGAAGCAAGAAAAATAGAAATGAAATAATGAAATATGAGAAGGCAATGCTAACTATTCAATTTACTTGGTCTCCATCTCTTTGAGGTGATTAATCCAAGGCACACATGCACATGATCAAACTTCACTACGATCTTCTCCTTCTTGAATCAAGAACGAAGGTGGAGAAACCTTTACAAGATGATTTCTTCTTCTTACAAGATAAAAGATGAGCTAAGGAAGTAGAAATTGAGAGTTTGGAACTTTTTTATCACTTGGAGAGCTTAACAGAGTTTTTGTATCAGATGCTTTTTCTCTCTAAGCCTCAAGTCTTTTATATTCCAGGCTGAAAACCCCGATTACCAATCAACTGATGAAAGCATCAGTTGACTGGTAGCAAGTAACAACTACTGTGCTGTGCACAATCTCTGGGGAATCTATGTGTCATTAACCCATCGACTGTATACCAATCGACTGATACTTGTGTCAGTCGACTGATAGCTAGCCACAACTCTCTATTTGTTTTGATATCAGGTATTAGTTGACTGATGGAAGTATCAGTCGAATGATGAAAGTATCAATTGACTGGTACCTCTTAATATGAGAATGCAAGACTTCAAACATGATCTTACGTACTTGAACCAAATCCTTAGCCTAGACTTATACCTTTAAGTATTTTCCATCAGCCTCATGCCCTTAGGATGCTTCCAAGCCCACAGCTCCTCATCCTTGCACTTGCTTTCAAGTACTTCCTTTGGCTTTGTCATACTAAGTCTTCTTTCGCCAAGAGGTCGTACCTCCGAAACTTCATCCGCCAAGACTATCTTCTTGGACTTTCCTTTGTACCTCCGTACTCAATATTTATATAAGATCACCAACCTTGCCTAACTTAAACTTATTTGACCAAACATCAAAAGTAAATAATGTCTGGGCAAGATTGCACCAACATTTTTTGTCGCAAATTCACCGACGAAAAATGGATTTGTCGTAAAATTTGCAACAAATAATAGATTCGTCGCAAAATTTGAGACAAATTAAGGATTCATTACAAAAATCATTTTTTTATAAAAAATTAGAATTTTTGAAACTCATTGAGGTACATATGGAGCTCAGAATAAGATAAAACCAGTTTCTATGGGTTCCAAGAAATCCGCTGATCATATAAATGCACTAAAATATTAATTTTACCTAATATATTGAGATTTGTAACTTTTTGAATATGATTAACATTTCTTAGATACTTTACGGTAAAAAAACACTCGTTGAATAAAATTAGTGTTTGGGGAGATTTATAAAATCAAGGGATTTATAAAAACTCATAAGAATTAGTTTCATGTCATTCCGATACTCTATGTACCTCAACCGACTTTGGAAAGTTTAAATGTTTATATAAAAATATTTGTCAAATCTGCAACAAATTTAGAATTTGTTGTAGAATTTGCGATGAATTTCAAAATTCATCGTAGAATATGCGAGACATTCTAAATTTGTCGTAGAATGTTAATTTTTTTAAATAAATTTTCCGATGTCGATTTAGGTACCTAGATAGGCGTGGCAATTTCTAACCCGACACGAAAACA
>JBBMJZ010016760.1:0-26825 GCA_037833815.1 Zingiber zerumbet | reverse complement strand
CAAGAAGGCCTAGTGCCTCGCCATGCAGTACTGGAAACCGATCTTAGAAATAAATATTTAATTAACTATGTAACATGAGCAGAACTTGAATTTAAAGTGTTAAGTTTCGCAGACGATCCAAGTCTAAACCAATAAGAATATATAAGTTAAACTTAGAATCAAACGTGTTAAGTTCCACAGGTGATTCAAGTTTAACTTAAAAGAACACATGGTAGTTAGGAAAGGTTCAGACTTTGTACAAAATTTTTATACAGTAGAACCATTAGGTTTTCCAAGTAGCAACCAACAAAGGCGCCACAAAGAAGTGTCTGGACCTGGTTTAGGTGCTTGGAACCTGCTACGTCATTAACGACTATATTTTAACCGATGAGCTATAAATAAAGTTCTAGTCCTTTTCATTCAAACAACACACAACACAATGTACTTTTATTTCTGAATTCATTATTTGTTTTTGTTGAAGCGTTAACATTTGTAAGAGTCTACTCTGACTTTACTGAAGGAGATCTTTTAGTTGAACTTTCACTGTCTTGAATTAGTAATCTCACCGGTTGTAAACTAAGTAAATTCTTGTTTGCCTGTACTTTTAATTAATGTTTATTTTTTATTGTTAAACTAACTTATGTTCCTTGCTAAGTTCTAAAAGCGAGATAAATACTTACTTTTTTCAGGTCTATTCACCCCTCTGTCCTGCCTCACTGGGACTTTCACAATATTTATGCTCACTGGAAATGTCAAAATCTTTATTAACTAAGCTATCAAATGGTCGTTCAAGTTATTTTTTTTTAATCCAAGTATTCATTTGTTCGATTCAGTCAGATCTCATATAAATTTTTCTTCATTTATTAGGATAAATTAAAAAAATACTAATAGATAACAATTCAAATCATCAATATTCTTAAATCTATTTAACAAAAAATCACTTATAATTTAAATTTTAAAATTTTGATATTTATTAATATTCTTAGGTCCGGAGGAAAAATCACTTATATGGGTCGTATCTTAAATTCAAAATTTAAAATTCTGGATAATTCATTGAAAACCTAATCGCTGCCCGGGCATCGAATCGTCGCTCACGATATCGACGTGCGAATTATTAATTGGAAATCAGAAAACATTTAGGATAAGATTGAAAACAAGCCCATGATTTGGACCCTGGGCCCCACGAGGCCACGCCGCTCCCCAGTCCCCACCCCCCGGTTCGAATTTCGAACGATCGCCTCGTCCGATGCAGCCGTCGCTCTGCTAGATCGACACACAACCAATGGCCGGCCGCCACGTGGACTGTGTTGGGTCCGGTTCGCCGCCCTCGGTTGGACGTCTTTCTTTTCCGGATTTACCCACGGGTAAATATGAAATGACGCTCGTGACCTGGCCGAAAGGGCGGCCGTACCGAGGTTTGCTCTGGCCCACGTCGCGTGTGGTCCGCGGACGGAACCAAAGACTCCTCGGAGCCAGGCGCGGGAAGGGCGTTTCGGTCAATTAGCGCGGATCACGTGGAACCCGCGCCGGGAATTTGGACGCGTCTCGCCGCGCGGCGGGCGGGCGCCACCGCGAAGCGCGTGACTTCTATGAAAAAAGTGGGGCCCGCCTGAAGGAGAAACTTCACTTTGCCCCTCCGTAATTATGATATATATATATATGTGGAACATTTTAACATTTTGACGCCCGTAATTTAACTAATGTCTGGGTTACCATCTGCGGACAAAAAGCTGTCCTTCCTTTTTTGTTTTTCTTTCTTTTTAATAATTTGTGAAATTAATTTGTGGCTCGGTGTAATTATTGCTCGTGAGTGAGTAGGGACAGGAAATGCAGGGCCTGATTACACGTTGGAAAGACGATGGTAAAGGGTAGTACAAATTATGGAGTTTTACTTGGAAATATTATTATATTAAAATATTATTATTATTTAATTATTTAAAATTATTTTAAGAGTCAAGCATTGGAAGAAGACAAGGATAATTTTGTCATTTTAATTATTCTCATTTCCCCCTGTTTAAAGGTAAATGATAGCATCAAATATTAAAATTTCAATTTTAAAACGTACATAAATTATAATGCTTTGATTTATCTGATAAATATTATTCTAATAACTATGCAATACTCATTTTTCGTGGCTTATTGCATTTATTCGAGTGGATAAAAATCCTTCCTGTAACAAATTCTCTCCACGCATAATTATATAAATTCTATTCTCTAATCGTGCACAAATTCTAAAGCGAACTTATGCACTCATCTTAAAGCGTAGAGGCATTTACCTAGTTATATTTTTGAAAAAAAATAAAAATTGAAAATGCTTTTGATAAAAAAAAGGAAAGAAATAGTGAATTTCAAAGGGTGCAAGAAAAGGAAAAGGTACAATGAATTGGGAAGGAGGCAGTGCATTTGATACGAAACCATTCAATGCTCCGAACGCTCGTCTCCTTTACCTCGCTTTCTTCTTCTCTCCTCTGCAACTCTTCTTCTTCTTCCTCCTCTGCCGGCCTCGCCTTACTCCCACCGCGCTCAGGTACGGCGAAACCAGTTAATTTTTTTTTTCTTTTGTTGTCGTTGGGAATGGAAGGAGAGGTGTTTTGGGTGGTTTATGGTTCTTCTTCACAGCTGGTCGAGAAGGAAAGCTCCATGGAGGCTCTCAGGGCGAGGTTGAGGTCGGAGGCTTCGCCGCCGCTGGGACAGCTGCAGCAGCTTTCGGGCGAGGAGGCCGGGTGGATCGTCGAAAGGGGGAACCTTTTGGGCGAGGGGTTCTCCGTCGACGACCTCCTCGACCTCGGCGAGTTCGCGGAGGGCGAGGCGGAGGAAGTCGGAAGGGAATCGGGACCGGAGCCGGAAACGAGACAGAAGGGAACGGAGAACTACTCCAGCTCTGATTCTTCTCCTTCCTCCTTGTCTTCCGGTCTCACCCGCGAACTCCAAGCGGCGGCGGTGGCGACGCCGCCGCCGCTTTCGGACATATGTCTTCCTGTAAGTCTTATCGTTGTCGGCGTCGGAATGATGGAAAATAGAAGGCAAAGATGCGATTTTTATGGTTAAAGAGTTGTTGTGTGCTTTGTTTAGGCTCGGGATGCTGTGGAGGAACTGGAGTGGATGTCGTTGATCATGGATGACTCCATCTCGGAGTTTCCGCCGCCGCCATGTGACGGCGTCTCGGCCTTTTCTCCGCCGCCAGGAGATGCACAAGAGGAGGATCGCCAAGCTGGCGCCGTGGTGGAAGAAAGCCCCTTTTTGGGTCTCACTGTCTGCGCCCTCTCCACGGAGGCCATGGTCCCCATGAAAGCCAAGCGGAGCAAGCGCTCGCGCGGCGTCACCGCTTCCTGGTCAGTCTCCGGTCCTCTCCACTTCGTCGACTCCTCCTGCTCCTCCGCCTCCTCCTCATGCGCCTCCACCTCCTCCTCTTCCTCCTTCCTCATCTACGACACGTCCGCCGCCGGCGGCTCCGTGGAGCAAAGCCCCCTCCTTTACGACCATCTCCACACCCTTCCGCTGCCCGCGAAGAAGCAGAAGCCAAAGAAGCGCGGCCGGAAGCCCAAATTCCCCTCCTCCGCCTCCGGCCCCAACGGCGAGCGGCGTTGCAGCCACTGCGGCGTCCAGAAAACCCCCCAGTGGCGCGCCGGCCCCCTCGGCGTCAAGACCCTCTGCAACGCTTGCGGCGTCCGCTTCAAGTCCGGCCGCCTCCTCCCGGAGTACCGCCCCGCCTGCAGCCCCACCTTCGTCAGCCACATGCACTCCAACAGCCACCGCAAGGTCCTCGAGATGCGCCGCGAGAAGGAGGCCACCCTGCTCACCTCCGCTGCTCCTCCTGTCGCCTCCTTCTAAGCTTCCATTTAAGCAGCAGTTTCCTCCGCAACGGACTGGATTTTTATTCTTCCTTCTTTTAGAATCAGGCAGCAGTTTTTAGCTTCTTCTCTGTCTCCATTATCTACTACTTCTTGTAGCTTCCCTAGCGTCGACTTTACTATTTTTAATTAGTTCCTTCTTCTCCATTAATTTCCATGTCAAATATAGATCCTTAGAATTCAGTGAATTACCATGTTCATTTCTCCTCCAAGCTCTGTCGTCTTCTTCTACTACTACTACTTTCTCGTCCTTGTTTTTTTTCTTCTCATTTAATCTTTTTTTTTTCTGAAATTTTGGATAATGACAGGATTTTGCTTTCGCTCCAACTCTTAACCAAACTCCATTTTCTTCTTCTAAAACTTATAATACTGAATTTGGTGAATACTGGTAAACTGAACGATTTCCTATCTTCTGATAGGCAATCTTGAGGAAGAAAGGAATTGTTTAAGCCGAATAGATTTGACTTTATTTTTTCTGTATATATGTATATATATATTTGCTGCTTAATCTCGGAGTTAAATAGATTTTATTTGAATTGATAAAAAAATATTTTAATTTAATTATATTGGTAGTAAAATATGATAACGTTAATCTCGTCTCCAATTTATAGTCCCCCGTCAAGAATTGACCTTTTATATCAAAAGAGAGTCTCATATTGGGAAAAAAATTCAAATGGGCATATATTATCTTATAGTAGTAGTTACGGAAGTTAAAGGTAATATGATAAAATATAAAGTTTTATTCGAATCAAAATTGTTTTGCATAAATATTATTATATCATTTTTTATCAATTTAATAAAAAAATATTAAAAATTTTAAAATCATTTTAACTTTGTTAAATTACGTTAATATTCTTGTATTAGTTAATAGTTGTTATAATTCTATTATAATAACTAATACGTAGCTATTATTTAATAGTTATTATAAAAAAATTAAAGTGATTTTGGTCGAATTAAAATAATTTTAATAGAGTTTATCAGATTGTAATCTGTTTCACGTTGTAGTAATTATGGATAGGTGCTTATTTATTTTTACATAAGTTGATGTTGCCGGAGAAATCTTCAATGAGCAACCTCTTCAACCTCCCTTCTACATAGTGAAGAACACGAGGGGTGGTGAAATATAAATGGTTATATCCTTTAGTAGGTATAAAATTTGTTGGTAGAGTATTCATATCAATTATTCTATTTAAAAAGTTTACTTATAACATAGTTAAAAAAATCTTTACATACACTATTTTATACATTTTTTAAATTTTAAATTTAAAAATAATATTTTTCTAAATTTAAGAAATAAATTTTATTTCTTAATCATGATAGAGAAGAGAAAAAAAATAAAAAAACTCATATAAGGTATAATGAAAATGGATATTTAAATTTAATAAAATAATTTTTTATCTTAAATTATATATTTTAAATAAGAATGTTGATAGGAATACTTTTATATTTTATAGTAAGTACACGATAGAAAAATATTCTCAGATAAAATATAGAATGAATATTCAAATTTTTTATAAAAGTGGCTATCATTAAATGATTTATTAAGGGTCTGTTTGGAAAAAAGTGAAGGAAGAGGAAGGAAGGGAAATATGGGGAAGTGAAACTTTAAATCTTATTTGGGAAGGAGTGAGGGAAGGGAAGGAAAGATAAGGAAGGGTAAATTTTAACCTTCGTTACTCATGGAAAGAGAGATTTTCTTACACCCTGAATTAGGGGTGTAAGAAAGGGAAAGGGAAAATAAAAGATTTTTATTCTAATTTTATCTTTGTTCTTAATAATTTAAGAAAATTTCTAATTTCTAATTTTACTATGTTGTCGAAGTCTAATTTCCTTATCTTCTTCACAACTCGCTTGCTACTAGATCATCAGATGAGGAGATCCGTCAAAATTTAAGAGGATATCTACTATTTTTTAATTTTGCCATTAAAATTTAATAAATGTTTAAAGAATAGGAATTCTCATTATCAACATTATCTTTCAATTTTTTTATTTAAGGTTTCTAAAATTATTATTTTCATTATTTCTCATTTAATTATTTGAATATCGGTAATTTATTATTTTATTATGAATAGTATTAAAAAATAATTTTCAATTAAAAAATAATTAATTTAAATGATAATATAAAAAATAATTTTATTATTAAAAAATCTAATTTATATTTATAAAATAAATATTAATATTATGAAAAATGACTAATTTAAAAAGTAAGAGTATTTTTGTAACTTTATCTATTTAACTTTCATTCTTCTTCCTTTCCTCCCAAACAAAGTAACATGTGTTACATTAATAAACCTTTCCTCCATCCTAAATAAGAAGAAGTTAAATACTTTACTTCTCCTCACTTCTCCTTCCTTCCCCTCCCTTTTCTTTCCGTTAATAAATCTTCTCTTATTCTATCCAAACAGAGAGTAAATGTGAGATGCCTTTGATTTGAACCTTGAACACTGAAATATAAATATTAGAATAATAGGATAAGTTTTTTTTTCAAAAATAAAGTGTTCGATTATTTTAATTGTTGCCTTTATAATTTCAATATCATTACGTACCATATTTTTCCGTTAAAAATACTTTTTAAAGCATTAGCAAAAATACGTTTGAACCTTTCAAATCTTAACCTATTTACTTCCATAAAAGTTGTAATAAAAACAATATCTTCATAATAATGTACGTTTTTTTTTAAATTTTCTAATTTAATTTGATAAAATGCTGCTGCTATAGTTGAAGAATTTTTTAAATTCAGATACTCAAGTGAGTAGGCCACCAAACATCGAAATTAACACACTTTTAACTTATTATATACTATACAATTATTTCAAAATCTTAATATTTATTGATTTCGTTAAATAATTTTAAAATCATATTTTAGGTAGGAAATAATATTTATTTCTAATGAAAAACACAATTTGATAAAATATACGGTGAAAAATTAAAAGAGCATTTTTGTTTTATAAGAATCATTACACGAACACCCCTATTTTTTTTATATAAAAGGTTTCCCATCCAACTAATCTTATAAAATGATACAAAATTTTGAGCTTATGGTCAATTATATGAATTGGATACTACGTGAATATTATTGAATAAGATAAATCTATATTATAATAATTTTAAAATTATAGTTATTATAATGTATATGACAAAATAATAATAATATAAGATAGTGTACTTAAGGATAGTTATTGATGGTAATCAAATTTATCCCCCTGAGTTAAGTATTTTTAAATATTTCTTTATCAGACTTTATTCGATGTTCATTGGTCTAACTTGAATGAGGGACATCTGATGATCATCGCATTCATCCTTAAGTAATGGGATTGTCTTTTCTCAAGCTTCAGTATTTTCATCCAAATATTCAGGGCAAGCTCTGTTGAGGAATATGACAAAGACCTATCGAAGCGAGCAATATGCATCTTCCTCTAAGCAATACATTCTCCCAAATAATACATTCTTAAGTGCTATAGTAAATTACAGCAACTACTATAGTGTTTCAAACTATCAGATTGTTCTTCCGAGTAGTATTTCTTAGATGCTAAAGTAATTAATATTGCTATAATATTCCAAGCCATCAAATTATCCTTCCTTGTAATATATTTCTTGGGTGCTACGGTATTCTGAGCTATCATATTGTTGTTTCAAGTAATGTATTTCTCGAGTACTATGGTACATCGTTGCTACAGTATTATGAGCAATCATATTGTTCTTTCAAGGAATATATTCATTGAGTACTATAGTATTGCTACAGTGTTATGAATAATGTATTCCTTCGATGCTACAGTATGTCAGGAATTACACTTAATTCATCGAACAATTCGTCTCGCTACTACATTACTACTAATACAATACCAGTATTATAGTTTATTGCTACCGTATATTGTTACCGTACGCTAGCGATCAGAATTCACCGAGCAATACATCTTGTTACTACAGTACTATCACTACAGCATATATTACAATATCGCTGCCACAATAATGTTACGATACCGTTACCGTGCAATATCGCTACATTACCCCTTGGGTGACTCGGACAGTCGTACAAGCAATGCAGCTCACTGCTACACCACCAGTGCTACAGTGCTATCACAGTAGAAGTAATTTTCTATAAAAGCAATATGTTCTCCCAATATATGCAGAATATATGCAGCTTGAAAATGAGGTCGTGGGATCGAAGGTCGCTAGTTGTATATAGGGATAAAACTTTGGTCTACTGTGTCAAAAAATTTCTTTGACCCTCAGTCACCTTTCCTGCCAAATATTAACCGTAATTTACTCCCTCTAAAATTCTGTGAGGCCGACCACTAGAATGACGATTCCACCTTTTACAAATATGTTATCCCAATATACATTCATAATATGTTCTCTTAATGTGTATTAATCTTTTACCACAAATATGTTATCCCAATAAATCACATTTTTTGAAGTCTCTAATTGCTACGTTAGTGTATGATACTACAGTACGAATGCTTTTCCATCCGAGCTTGAAAAACCTTAAAGCATAATGACTTAAGAATCTCTAACAACTTTCTTGCTAATAATCCGACAATATCAGTATACGATCTAACATCTATCTCCTTTGGCTCTCAACGGCCTGACAAGGTCGGATATTACATGAATATTACTTTTCAAGGACGGTATAAAAAAGAAAAATGAGAGGGGTGGTTGTTTCTCTCTAATTATTTAACATGCTTTCTACTGATTTTTTCTTAATACTTTCTTCTTCTATTCTTGAATGGAAAATTGACTTAGCGCCATAGACTTTTGGATTTCGGATCAGGAAGACCATCTAATGTGATAAAAGGTGATTTATTTATTCTCAGTATCTCCGTCAACTTGTCCTTAGGTCAATACGAAGATAAATCACGGGTGACTACTAGCCATTAGTGTAAATGACCAAGACATGAGAGAGGTCATATTCGGTCAGGCCGAGTTTCGACCCTAAGACTTTATATGACAACATTTTATATTTTAATCATCGCACCACCTAAATATGTGGAGAGGGGATATTCAAGTAAATAAAAAAAAACATCATAATTATATTATTTTATTGGGAGACAATGGGACGGAGAATCCTTTTAATAAAGGATGTTTCTTTGATTTTTGCAGTACAAATTTGCTTGAATAAAATTGAAAAGGGCGTTAGAAAGCAAAACTTTGGGTTATATTTGTAAAACTGAAAAAAAATTTCAAATGCACTGCGGCTTTTGGGCGTCCCCAGTAGACTCGTTCCCGCTCCATCGTTCCCCCTTCGCTGCTCGATCCAGATCCGCTTCGGTTTCGCTTTCCACCCCCCGATCTGATTGGAATCCTCCGGTGGTGCCGCCGCCCTCCTTCTTCGTCTCCTCCTGGTCGATCCGCAACTCGTCTCCTCCCGACGGCGAACCACCCCTCCTCTCGCCGCCTGTAGACACAGCGGTAATCTCTTTTGCCTCGTCCTCCAGTCCTCCTCTCTGTTACCGGACAGGAAAGCGATCGAGATTCACCTCCCCCTCCTCCGGTTCTCCAGCTCGCGCGCAACCATTACAGTCCCAGGTTCTCCAGCACGAGGCCTTCCATTCCCGCGGAACACTGTCGTCGCAGTCTCGGCTCCGGCGAGAATCGGAGAGTTCATCGAGGTTCTCAAAGCGGCTACTTTACATAATCACATCTCAAAGTGGATAACTGATGAAAGTATATTTTTTTGTCAGCTAGCTCTATTTTTGCAAACAAAAAATTGGGAACAATTCCTATTGTTTCCTTCTGAAATTCAAAGGTAGCAATTGAGGAGTCGCATCCTTACAATTACTTTTTCTCTTCAAGGCCATAGTCTTTTACAAAATATAAACCGGCATCGTCTAGTTTTACTTCCATCATTTGTTTAGTCATTATCTTTGTTTAATTCCTATGGTTCCCAAGTAACTTTTAGAAACATACTTATACTGACAGCCTCTCCAAGTTGGCCTCTCGGACATCATTTGCTTAGACCTCCTTGTGCAATTAATGCACATGTAATTACTGCTTGCTGACAGAACTTCAAGTTGAGACTCTAAAGTGCCTGGCATAAGCATTTAGTTATCGAGCCTTTAAAGGAAAAATTTTTGGTAAATTTTCCTGAAAATATGCTTGATATCTCCATTTGACATTATCAGTGCTGTGTTTGTCATTACAGGGATACAGTTGAAATTTGAAGTAGTACCTGCATATGGTTTGATGTTCAGCGCTATGTAGTAACTAATATTATAGGTCGGCTCTTTGCGGCATAAGTTAACTTGACCTGCATTCTCTACCTACGCAGCCAAACAAGTATCCTTTCTCAGATGTCCTTCTTTACCAGGTTCTTTTACAAAAGACCACTCGATGGTTTGCTAGAATTTCTGGACAGAGTTTACAGTAAGCATTTAGTTATTTTAGTTGTGTATATGTATTATATATGTTCTTCAATTAAAGCTATTTTTGGTTGTCATGGTGCAGTTTTTAATTCATGCTTCTCAACTGAGGTCCTACCTGATGGATTATACAATATCTATTTGCATGAAATTGTCACTGAACTGCATGAAGAGTATGCTGATTCTTCTTTCCTCGCATTCAACTTTAGGGAGGGAGAAAAAAGAAGTCAATTTGCAGAAATTTTATGCCAATACGATGTTACTATAATTGATTATCCACACCATTTTGAAGGCTGTCCACTTCTTCCTTTATTGCTTGTTTATCACTTCCTTCGAGTCTGTGATTATTGGCTGTCTCTCAGGGATAATCAAAATGTCATACTGTTACACTGTGAAAGAGGGAGCTGGCCTTTGTTAGCATTTCTTTTAGCTTGTTTTTTAACTTATAGAAAATTGCATAGCGGCGATCAGAGAACTCTAGATGTTGCACATAGGGAGGCTCCTAAAGGCCTTCTGCGGCTTTTGTCTCCATTGAACCCATTACCATCTCAGCTACGATACCTGCAGTATGTTGCTAGAAGGAATATCACCCCACAATGGCCCCCTGTGCAACGGGCTCTTTCTTTGGACTGTCTTATTCTTCGAGGTGTTCCAAGCTTTGACTCAGATAATGGCTGCAGACCACTAATCCGTATTTTAGGACAGAATATCCACAAAAGTGATGGCCTTTTTGTCGGCACGCTTTGCATGATGTCCAAGAAGAAACCTTTATGTCGCTACCAACAGGTATATAGTACTTCTGTTTCTTGCTTGTGTAGCACTATATTCTGAAGTGCCCTGCTGAAACATGTTGAGATTGCATGCCCTTGCAGGACGAGTGTGATGTTATCAAAATTGATATCCAATGCCTAGTACAGGGAGATGTTGTTTTGGAATGTGTCCATCTTGATTTAGATCCAGAGAGGGAAGTCATGATGTTTCGTATAATGTTCAACACTGCTTTCATCCGATCTAATATACTCATGCTGGACTATGATGATGTGGATACACCCTGGGATGCAAATGATCAGTTTCCGAAAGGCTTTCGGGCAGAGGTATACGTTGCATATTCTACACCTGAAGCTATTTGAATAATTATTGATGCCGTTGCCTCATCTAATTCAATCTCTAGGTGCTGTTTGGTGATATCAGTAACATCGCTCCTAGAGCTCCAACTGTGGCTTTTAATGGAGAGGTAAAAGGTGGATTGCCTATAGAGGCTTTTGCAAAGGTACAAGAACTTTTCAATGGCGTTGAGTGGCTTGAAAGAAGTGATGATGATGCATTCTGGCTGCTTAAACAAACATCGACAAATGCACTGCAAGAAAAACTTGAAAAGCTTATTTTAACAGATACTAAGGAGATTTCAACTATTCAAAGCAAAGTGGGTTTACAGATGTCTCCAATGTCAACGTCGGAATCTGATGAGGAAAAAGATTCTGCAACTTCAGATTCTGTTTCTTCAGTGGACAATGAAAAGGTTCAACATGTCTCAAGCACCAGCATAGACATGGAAAACGAACTTGGCATTTCCAAGGATTCTCAACTTAAAGGTAAGCTTACCTTGATATACTTATATTTCACGGTTAAGTATGAACATTACACTAATATAATTGGTGAAACAGATTCCCAGCAGCCCATTTCCAGAATTGCTGATCTTGGCACAAGCCTCCAAGTGCCACTGTTGGTGTCACCTTCAGTTTCTCAATCTTCTGAGAGGAATCTTGAGTCTATAGAATCAGAAAGACCAATTTCTATTCCTCAAGCTGCTGCACCACCTGCACCTGCATTTCCACATCCATCCACTAAGTCATCTAGTAAAGATTCCTTGCTACCATTCTTACCTGCTCTTTCTTCCTCCACGGTTAATATACTTTCAGTACCACCACCACCTCCTCCCCCTCTTGTTCAAAGTAAATGTCTCAATCCGAAGCAATTGCTTCCGTCTTCACATTTGCCGCCACCTCCACCACTTCCTCCTCCTCCTCCCACTCAAAGTAATCGTCTTAATTCAACTCCAGGTTCTCCCCCGCCACGTACATTCACATCTGATAAAGATGCGAAACAAACTCCATCACCACCGCTGCCACCACCACCTCCACCACCACCACCACCTCCTCCTCCTCCTATCCAAAATAAATGCCTCAACACAACACCTCCATTACCTTCGGCGTCACCATTAGCTTCTATTCAAACTAAATGTCGCAATCCGCCGCCACCACCACCACCTCCTCCTGCTTTGTTTGCATCCACATTCAATAAAAATCTTCAACGGATTCCTCCTCCCCCTCCTCCTCCTTCAATGTCATCTAGTAAAAGGCCTTTATCTGAGTCACCTACTAATCCTCCTCAACCACCACCTCCACCTCCACCTCCACCTCCTATTAAATTGAACAAGGTTCCTGGCCATGCTCTCCCACCTGTTCCTCCAGTTGCATCTACCAGAGCTCCATTGCCTCCTCCTCTTCCCCCTCCTCCTCAAAATGGAAAAGGGAATATTCCACCCCCATCAGCTCCTCTTAAATCCAGTAGCAAAGTTGTGCCTCCACCACCACCTCCAGTGCCAAAGCCTCCTGGAATTGTGCCTCCTCCACCACCACCCTTGCAAGGAGGGGTTCGTAGAGTTCCAGGTCCACCACAGCCTCCTGGACTGAAGGATTTCAATACGCTAGCACCACCTTCTTCATTGCTAGGCAAAGGAAGACTAACTGCTCCTAGTTTTGGAAATGTTCGTGGATCTTTGCAGTCTATTCCACCAAAGAAAACTTCATTGAAGCCATTACACTGGGTGAAGGTTACCCGAGCAACACAAGGAAGTCTTTGGGCTGATTCTCAGAAGCATGGAAGTCAAACCAGGTAGATCAAGAACAAGAACTCTTATGGTCATTGTTTGATATCTCAAACAGATTGGTTATTACAGTGGTATTTGGTAGATTATTGTTTCGATGTTGCTTTTGAATGTCTAAAGTTTCTCATTACGCATGCTTGTGATGTTAAAGCGAGGGAGTGGTACTTTAAATATTTATACCGTGTTCACAAAGATGGAAAGAAATCAATCCCATAGAATTAGCATGGTTCCCGAGAACAATTTGGAGGATTAGTGTGGTTCCCAAGCACAGTCAATTCTTTCCCTTGTTTACTCTGAGTTAATTGTGAGACGTTGGAAGGGACAAAGGAAACCATGGATTCAATTACATCATGAACAGTTCTTGAGAAGAAGATAGTACTGTGCTCGGGAACTGTGCAATCCATACAATTGATTTCCTTTTGTTTTTGTAAACACAACATTAATTCCGCTTCAAGTTTTGACATAAGCTCCTCATGTAGCACAAATTTCCTAAGATAAGCATTATTTCAGTGCTTCAAATCTAAGAAATTCTGGTTTATTACGTAAGTTTTCCAACATTTTATCTGTAAGAAACTTGTTTCTTCCTGAGTTTGAAATCTAATGCTTTCTTAACCTTATGGATAGGGCACCTGAGATAGATCTATCTGAATTAGAAAGCCTCTTCTCAGCAACAGTTGCTACCAATGAATGTGGGCGGGATAGGATCAGAGCACAATGTGGTTCTGGCACCAATAAGTCTGAGATTGTTCATCTGGTGCTCAACATATTATCTTCTGAACTCTTTTATGTTTGTGAATTATTCGATCTTGAAATCATGTTTTAGCAGCACCTAGTCGTTTGCACAACTTTTTATAAACTGTATCTAGTTTATTGTTAGGAAAAAACCTATCTTGTTTGAACCTTAGTGTTCCTTCACATGCTTTGATACTTTATTGTCTTGATGTTTCTCTACTATATGTCTTGTTCATCATGGTAACAATTGGGGATCAGTGGTTTTGTCTCTAGTTGTTCGCCTCTATGTTTGTGTTTTAAAGGGCTTCATATTTGACCTATGTGTTTCCAATAGCCAAAGTTATATTTTTGTTGTTCGATTTAAACCAAATTTGTAACTGCTCATTAATTTTTACAACTTTGATGTGGGCTTCTTATGCTAGTCAAAATGTCGTGTTTGATTTTTTGTTTAGTTGGACCACAATCAAGTGCATAAGAAGTATGAATTCATGTGATGTTTAGTATAGACAAAATTGCATTCATAGATATGCATGCATTTATATATCCTTCCTGAAACATCAGTCTTTTAGGGCACTTAATTGTATAATATGGCCAAGTAGTTGATCGCTTTCACTCCTTGTGGTACTCGTTTGGGATAGCTGGGTCTGCTCATTTTTTTCCATGCAAAAAGATAACACTTAGTCCTAGGTACAAAAGGATTAACCATTTTTTTTTATTATCAGATTGATATGCGCAGGGCAAATAATTGTGAGATTATGCTTACAAAAATCAAGATGCCTCTTTCTGTTATGATTGTAAGTTCATTTGTCCATTATTAATATGTGACCTTAACTTTTGATATTTAATGAAAGTATTCATATATTTTCCATTTGCCTGCTTGCTGGCATATAAGAAATGTCCTTGTTTTTGAAGCACTTCATTCCATAAATATTTCATTATCAGTATTCACACTTATCTTCTAAGAGCATAATCTTCAGAATCTAAGAGCCATATATATCCATCATACGCATACATTGCACTGTCAGTTTGTTAGGTTCAGTTGGAATGAAATTTGATATTTTGTTAAGTTGTTGAAGTCTGAGATCGGCTTTGAGATTGTTACTAAATGTCAGGTAACTTGTGTGTTGTATTATATTAGGACAATTAGATCAAGTCATTGACTCTGTAACAGAGGTGAACATAATTGCAAATCCAAGAACAATTTTTTCCCATGTAAGAAAAAACAACTCATACATTAAAGCAAAGTAGCAAACACATTTTGCTGCGTTTTATTGGCATTTTATGACTTTAGTTGCTTTGATACTTTATCTCATTTTTTCCTAGTAGTTCTAATATGCTTGCCTATTTCAGAGTATACTAAACCACATTGGTGCCTCCTATCTCATGTACTTTTCTATCCAGAAGCTTAGATATTATTTGCTCATTGCTGCTTCTCTCAATATATGCTTCATTCTCCTATCTCATGTGCTTCTGCTATCACTTATAATCCATTCTAGGAGATATTCTGGTGTTACTCATGTTCTATTAAGTCTTGGTGTCTCCTTTCCCATATACTAAGATGCACTATAATAGATATTCTTTCCTCATTGCTGCTTTCTTGTTATTCTTTCATTCTGTTCTACTATCCCTTTTAATCCATTCTTTCAGATGTTGTGGTTCTGCTAATGCTTTTCATATATATGGTCAGATATGAAAATTGTAAGTTTTGGTCTCTTGTTTTCTTAAATATAATACTAGTTTCCGGTTTTAATAAAGCTAGTTTCTTTCCCCTGGGATTTGTTTTTTCCCATTGTTCATTTTATTTGTACTATAAGTCTTTCTACCAAACCTTGTGTATATTTATTCCTCTGTTCTTTATCTCCAGACTGCTGTTTTAGCTTTGGATTCCTCGGTTTTGGACATTGATCAAGTGGAAAATCTGATCAAGTTTTGTCCTACAAAAGAAGAGATGGAGATGCTAAAGGTGAGGTGTCAACTTTGCTCAATAGTTCTATGTTTGGAGATACCTGGCTTATGAAAGATTGTTGCCATAACTATGATTTGGTCTGATTTGCTTTTCTCATCTTATCTTATCCGCGTATCTTATTGGAATCAAGTAGAAAATGATGGTCTCCTGCTGCTCCTTGATTTTAATTTATAACCTGTGTCCTTCTTTATGAATTCTGTTGACCGGTTGAATTCCTTTAATTCTATCTAAAAGCTTTTCTTAAACTATAATCTTTGAACTAGCATCATTAGAAACAAAAAAGAATAGTTTTTGTTTTTCTAAAGCTTACCTTGTTTGGCTATTTTGACAATTTTTGTAATGTAGATCACCTATTTTAGTTAGTTCTAGTGCTAGGGCTTGTTTACTACTTCTGCCATTTCAACTATGTGACGTAATTTTGCTGTGGGCCCATCGTTACATCAAAAGTCACTTGAAAATGTGTTACGCAATAACGATTTTCCTATCTCTTGTCAAAGTTTGCTATGTTTTAATTTGTTTCATTGATTATGGCCCTTCTGCCTTTCCTAATTGCTATATTATCATTCAGAATTATACAGGCAACAAAGAAATGCTAGGACCATGTGAACAGGTTTGCAGAGTTCCCTATGAAAAATATTGTCTAAATTTTCATTCTCACTGACTGGCATTTATTTTTAATTCTGTTAGTTTTTTATGGAGCTAATGAAGGTTCCCCGTGCAGAGTCCAAATTAAGGGTTTTCTCTTTTACAATTACGTTTTCCACTCAGGTATTTTTCTTACTTCTATTTTGTTGACATTAATTTGTATCCAAGGCCTAATATCTTACAGTAGTGGGGACGTATTATTGTATTTAAATTTAACAGGTGAATGAGCTGCGGGGAAATTTGAAAACAATCAATGATGCAACCAGAGAGGTACTTTTGGTGCTAGCCATCATTCTGCTTTGCACGCTGCTCTGCCATATCGGTTTGAGATATTCTCAATGATTTTAGGTTAAAGAGTCTCCGAAATTGCGGCAAATAATGCAGACTATTCTTACATTGGGTAATGCCTTGAATCAAGGCACTGCTCGAGGTGAAATTTGAAGGGAAAAAAAAAAATCCTCTGAATGGTTTTTCATCTCAACCAGATGTTACTTTGTTCTCGTTTATAATTTTGGCAGGCTCTGCTATTGGATTTAGGCTAGACAGTCTTCTGAAATTGTCAGATACTCGAGCAAGAAACAACAAAATGACATTGATGCACTATTTATGCAAGGTATATTAGACTACAATCACCACTTATTTAGTTGGATTTAAAATTCCCTGTCAAGATAGCCATGTTTAGCATCCGTTTCATGGGATTTAAGTTTTTAGTTAATGAACCTCAACTCCAGAGGGTTTTATGTGCAATATAAATCCACCAAGAGGATGGTTATAGACAGTATTATCAACCCTTGTAGTTCTTGTCATCATTGCTACTGTGATAGATAATCGATAGAAGTCCATACTGCTGTAAGTTACTGTAATTTAATATGATAAACTAGACCCTGTTTCCTACTACATTCCACACTTGAATTCCTTATTGGGGTGTACATACTTTTATGAACCTCAACATAGTTCTGGCATTTGAATATTATAGTTGGTTGGTTTTTGCTCTGTTCTCACATGTGTTTAATTTTTTTTTTTTCAACTATGCACCCATTTAGTATACACCAAATTATTAGTCTAATTCATTACTATGAATCCTGGTTAGAAAAGTTTGTTTTTTAATTTGTCCATGCCCTTTGTCCTTCTTCCTCTATTTTCATAAATACCACAATAAGCCCTGAATCCTGACTATTTGGTCAGCTTTCTCTTTGTTGTAACAAAAATAATTGATCTAGTTATTAAGTAAGAGTTTGTTGTCAATAAGTAGGACATTATGCTGGCTCTACTGATCACAATAAGTAGGACACTTGAACTATCTCAGCCTCCACTTTCCAGTTGCTAACTTGAAATGGGATTTGACTTCTTTCATTGATTATCATAACAGTTCTGTATATTATGGTGGAGCCATTGACATTCTATTTCTTCTTTTTGTGGGTATGCTAAAAAGCTTCTTGCAGAGAAAATGCCAGAGTTGCTTGATTTTGATAAAGACTTGATTCATTTAGACGCAGCCTCCAAGGTAGTTTATTAATTCAACTGAATCAAATTTATTCACTTGATCAATATGTATAAGTTTCAATTGTGTTAAGAGTCTTCGCAGTAATCTGGTTTTAGCAAAACACAGATCCAGTTGAAGATAGTAGCTGAAGAGATGCAAGCTATCAGTAAAGGTCTTGAAAAAGTTGAACAGGAACTCAATGCCTCTGGAAATGATGGTGATATATCAAAGGGTTTCAGAGTGGTCTGTATGCAATGATACTGATTTGACTTTTATGTTATTTTGAATGCTATAGTAACTAATGTGGTTGAGCTAATGACACGTCATTTAAACATGATATATTTAGTTGTGTTAATGGCATGGAAATAAAGTCAGACTAGGTACAGTCTGATATGTTACAATCTCTTAAGACTTGAGGAAAATATGACCAGATGCTATTCTTTGAAAATCCTACGGCTACTCTTGTCTCTACCTACTAAGAATTCATGTTAAAGTTTGTTGTGTTAGATTGCAGAGGCTCAAAATTTTCTGACTTTTGACATCAATGTAATTTGTTAATTCAAAAGGTCAAATTTTCATTCGAATTGGTTAACTACAATATATTATCTGGAGACAATATGTTGTTTTGCTCTTCAGAGTTCAACATGATCAAGGACATTGCATAATGTATTGTTGTGTCCTGTATTTCTTTTCATTGGGTTCTTATATTTTTTTGAAAGCAGCTGTTTTTTTGTAAGAAAACTGGAGGCAATATGAAATCACAAAACCAAAACCATAATGGACATGGAAATGCCCACTGGGTTTTATAGGACATCTTTGATGCCTAACTCAATGTAGCACATTAATCCCAAATCTCCACAATATGACATAAGAACTCTGCTTAGGCTTCATATAAGCCAGACTGTAGCATTTTAAAAGTGATCTGGTTCTAGAGCAACTTTGACAATGTCTGCACGACCATCCTTTTTCTCCCTTTTTCTAGAGTTGCGTGATCGCTCAAAATAATTAACTTTATTTTCTATGATTCTATTCTTGCAATTTTAGGCCTTGAAAAATTTCCTTGATGTTGTTGAAGCCGATGTAAGGTTCCTTACATCATTATATTCCGAGGTGGTAAGTAGCTGTTCATATCCCTCGCATCATGTTGAGTGTTTTTAATCATTATTCCTTAATTGCCTGAGTGTTTTTTGTTATAGGGAAGAAATGCAGATTCCTTGTCTCAATATTTTGGAGAAGATCCAGCCCGTTGTCCCTTTGAGCAAGGTTATCTTTGTTTTATGGATTCTCTCACTTTTTTTCTTATATAATGCATTAGTACGGTTTTTGATATCTGATTTTTCATTCAAAATGTTGGCATATTGGAAAGGGTCTTAGGTTTTAAAAAAATGTTTTAACTCATTGTTGAATCACTGTTCTCTGCCATCTCAGCTCCTTAATCTATTGTGATTCTGAACTTGAGATTATTCCAGATTCAGATATCAATTTTTCTAAATGTTGAGTTTCTTCGACTTAGTCATGACAAAATTGGACAACTAGAAACCGGCTATATGTTGAGTTTCTTCCATTTAATCATGATAAAATTGAATAATTAGAAACTGACTCTGGACAATACAAATATCATATGGAAAACTTTGGAACTTTGGTTTAGATGGTCAACAAAATGTTCCATGAAAAATTACAAGATCATTTCTAGAATTTGAAATCTTCTATCTACTTTCTCCTGCCGTTCTTCATACTTATAGAAAGCTAACAAACGTTTTGAAAGCCTTTAATTATCCTGGGTATCTTATTGTCTAAGTTCTAATGAATGTGAAACTTGAATTCTGGTGATAAGCTTTACAAAGAAACTAAAGGTGTAAAGTTAGGTCCAGTTAAGAACTAGTACATAAAATTTAACATCAGAGAAATACCAAGAAATAGAAAAAGAAGAAAATGAAGGAGTAATTAACTTGGATAAATAGACTATCTTATTATTATAGATCTGTTTGTAACAAGGAAAAACTTATGTGATATTTTTAATATAGTGGTCAGTTAACATAGAGATGGTTCTGCAGTATGCGAATGTTAACATAGAGATGGTTCTGGAGTATGCGAATGCTGCAACTTGTGTGGTCTTTAGGTGAAAAAAATTTGATAAGGTTGTGGTAAGACATGCTGCATATCTTGGAGCTCGCTTACTTGGGAGGATGTAGGTCAATAAATGGAAGGATAACCAGAAGAATTGATTGAGAAGAATTTGTCCAACCTCCTGTTTATTTGGACAAATGGTTGCGTGGGTCATTCTGCTAATCCTTTAATTTTTTGGTTTACTTGGGATGTACTATTGAGGACAGATAAATCAATTCGAGTTGAAGTTGTCATAGTTAGAGGGGTAAAGTGAGATCAAAGATCAAATGAATATTCATAAATAAAAGAGGCCAAAATGAATTACTAGTTGTCTTGTTTATAAAATTTTGTCACAGTTTTGATTCCACTTAATATACTTACACCATTTATCCTAATTGATCCATTCCATCTTTATA
Organism: Zingiber zerumbet; assembly: GCA_037833815.1. Taxonomy (NCBI): domain Eukaryota; kingdom Viridiplantae; phylum Streptophyta; class Magnoliopsida; order Zingiberales; family Zingiberaceae; genus Zingiber; species Zingiber zerumbet. The sequence goes on along the minus strand of JBBMJZ010016760.1, from coordinate 6,401 downwards.
CACCATCTATATACACCATCTATTGGTTTTCTTATCTTTAGAAACGTGTTTCAATGCCAATTATTCACAGTTGAGTTATTGCTATCATTTGCCAAATGAAGAATACGTAGTTGTTCCTGAAGTGTCAAGTAGAATAATGTAGATGAGTTGGTGTCTGGAATTAAAGCACCGATCTGAATAGCTTCTCTAGATCCACATCTTTTTCCTGATGTTGAGATGCAGTTACTTGTTCTTTAATTAATGCTGATGTATATACCTAATGACTTTTTTGCAATCAAACATTTCTGCAGTTACATCAATTTTAGTAGTCTTTGTAAATACGTTCAAGAAATCTCGTGAAGAGAATGAACGAAATGATGAAGCTGAAAAAAAGAAAATGGAAAAGGAGGCATTGAAAGAAAAATCAAAAACTCCTGCCAAACAATATTGAGATTTCACTTGAAAGTTTTCGTACCTTGAGCCAGAGAAATCCAGTGCAGCAGAACCACCATGAAACAAGTCAGCCAATTAAATGTTGGCACGCGATTGTAGTTATGGTCTTTTGAGGTCTATACTATTTGGAGGATGATTATGATAAAGCTGCCAGTTGCTCTGAGACACTAATCTATCAACATTCTTATGAAAAACTGCAAAGTTAGGCTGCATAAGCTGTTCAATGGTAACTCTCTCATCTTTGTTTAGAAACAATTAACTTATGCACGTATAATACAGTCTCCCTGCTTGAACACCGATTTCATCCTCTCAGATGAGTTGCAAAAGAAGGCACATGCATCTGACTTAGAAACTTGGAATTCCCTCTTTTCTTTTCTTTTCCTCACTTTTTGCCACGGAAGCCTTGAGATATAGATCATGCTATGGTTGGGATGCACTGTTATGATTAGTTATATGCTTTAGCAGCATGTAAAGTAGAAGTGTTGTAGGTACACATCTATGATTCCAACATGTTTATTAGCAAGTCAGTGAATACATTTTACCAACCTCAATTTCCTCAGTGGATTGCTTTAGGATATCACCTAAATCATCGATGTAGGAACCCTGTTCGAATGTCTTCAGTGGCATGCAAAAGATATCACAATATCTGCAGCAGTACTCCAACTGATGGATGTATTGCGCATTTGAAAGGTTCAATCCATAATATTTTAGTCTAACATCTTTTTGTTTGGCAGATGTGCAAAGGAAGCTGAACTGCTGCCGATGCCTCCAATATTAGTCCTTATCGTTGTTCCTATAGCATTTCTAAAGTATGAAATACATGATGAAATGTTAACATTTATATTGATTGATGGCAGATTTTGTTCTTCTTACTTGTTGTCGGAAGAAGAATCACAAAATCTAACGACCCTTCAAAGATTCACAAAACAAATCCCTCATTCTTGGACGAACCAACCTCTGATTATCTTGGATGAATTTATAGGAAGAGAAATGGCGACTTGTGCTCTAATTGCACATTAATAGCGGAAGATGAAAGGGCAAGTAACCCCCACCCTTTCGTATGTTGTGACTCTTTACCCATCTGACATCTCTTACTCGTCTAAGTCAATTCATAAAGGTCATCTAGTTACAAAGGCAATGTAAGAACATTCAATTCACACTTCAGGGAAAATGATTCATGCAACAATAAGCACACTAAACAATTACTGTTAAGAAAGTTGTTACACTTAATTTAGTTTTTCTATAGAACGAATCTGAGATATCAATATTTTTTTTTATCTCAGATTAAATTATTTACATCAATATGAATATCTTTAATCCTTCATAATGACTATTATGTCGAGAACATATTCAACATTTCCAATCAATACAATTTTATTCACAATCACATTTTAAATACTCAACAAAATATATAATTGGCCGACTAAGAAATAAATATTAAAGATGTAAATCAATTTTAATCTTCATTTTTAGTTAAAATCTATTCATTCTAATTAGTTGATTTCTTAGTTATACTTCATAGACTGAGTCATTCATATCTAATAGGATACATATTAAAGTAATAAACAATACTTAGAACTTCAAGTAGACAGCTAAATAGTCATTAAGGATAAAATTGAGATTAACTTATAATCTCAAGGGTCTCACATAATAGAGAAGTAGGGTTCCATTCCTCGACTACCTTTATTATTGTCATAGCACATGTGGTATGAATCACATGTTATAATGTTTTTCTCTTTATCAACAAAGAGTGCATGTTTATCTTGAAATTTAATATCATACAAATTTTAATCTATATATACCTAATGTTTAATCCTTAATTCAACTTATGAATTTCAATTTAGCCTATAACAGATTAAGTAAATAGTGAGTTTATTTACTCTATTCATTATTAATATATAAATGATCTCATTTTGACATAATTATCAAGGTGGCTCTAATTTATGAGTATGTCTCTATTCATAGCTACATAAGTTGTTTCATAAGTAATAGTTTTACCTCTATGTATATTTAACAAATAGAGATGATTTTTCATGTGAGTGGACCAATTTCAATATGTTAACATGTTCATCGAGATTTTATCCAAAATATAACAATAACATATACATTAAATAGATCATGACATTTGATTGTTTTTACAATGTGTTACATTTTATGAAGATCCAAAGACTTCACATATCCTTGAAATGACACATTAGTTAATAACTTAGTAAAAGGATATGCAAATATAACACATGTAGAGATATACTCAAAAATTATTTTTTTCTTGTCAACAATATCTCTTATAAACATATATTTAATTTCTATGTACTTCCCCTTTCTATGATATTTGGGATCCTTAGAAAAAACTATAACAATTTAACTGTTAATGTACACTGTAACAGGACTCCTACCGTCATCAATAATCTTTAGATGTTTCAGGAATCTTCTCAACCAGATAGCTTTTTACACAGCCGTTGCATAAGTCACATACTCAGCTTTTATTGTTGACAATGCTACATAAATATGTTTCTTGCTGTTTCATTAGATGGTATCACCATGCAACAAGAAGGTATAATCAGATGTATATTTTTTGTCATTAAGATTCTCTGTCCAATCTTTATTTGTGTAGTCCTTCAGCCTCATATTTAATCCTTGGAAATAGGAACAATAATCTGCTGTCTGTTTAAGATATCTGAATATCTTCTTCACCACTTTCTAATGTCTCAATTCTGGGTTTGACTGAAAACGACTAAGTCAACAATATAGTTTATATTAGGACGAATACACAACATAGTGTATATTAAACTACCAATAACACTACATATGATTTTTTTCTTCATTTCGGTTATTTTTTCAGAAGTCTTAGGATACATACTTTTGCTCAGAACAACACTTTTTATTATAAGTGGTTGTTCAATATTGCAATCTGACATATTGAAGTATTGTAGCATCTTAGAGATATAAGTCTTTTGACAAATCTAAAAACTTTTTTGATCGATTGCCAATAATCTTTACTTCTAAGATGTACTCAACTTTTTTCTATATCTATTATGTCAAATTATGATAAAAGTAATGATTTGACTTCCATCACAAACTTTATGTCACTTCCAGCTATTAACATATCATCAATAAATAATGATAAGATGATAATTTTTTCTTTTTTCTTTCTTATATAAACACAATGATTTTTATTGATCATTTCAAAACCATAAGACAAAATAACTTTATTAAATCTTATGTTATATTGTCTTGACGCTTATTTTAGCACATATATAGAATTCTTAAATCTACATATTCTATTCTCTTGGCTTTCAGCAATGTAGCCTTTTGCTTGTGCCATATAGATTTTTTTGTCAAGACTACCAGTAAGGAAAGTTGTTTTTATATCCATCTAATGTAATTCCATGTCAAAATGTGTTACTATGATTAGAATATCTCTTCAAAATCAATACCCTCCATTTAGGTATATCTTTTTGTAACTAGTCGAGTTTTGTATCGATTAATCGATCCACCTGCTTTCCTTTTAATTTTGAGAATCTATTTATTCTCAATAGCCCTTTGGTCCGTAGGAAAATTGACTAAATTTCAAACTTGATTCTTTTTCATAGATTATATTTTCTCATCTATTGTAATTTTCTATTTTTCTCTTATTAAGCATCACAATGATTTCTCAACCATCTGAGATTCCTCATCGTAAATTGGGAGAATCATTAATGCTTCATTTTTAATGTCAAACCTTCAACGAGAAATAATTTGATGACTACTTCATAGGTTAGATTGATGAGAAACTAACTCATTCATCGACAAATCGCTCTAACTAAATGAATTGTTGACTAAGTTGACTAGATTCAGACATCTCTCGTGATACATGATTTGTTGATACAGAAACATTATCCTCCTCCTTTATCTTAAATAAATGAATTATCTTATTAACTTCACATTTTGTTGAGAACTCAGTTTTAAGAAAAGTTGCATCTCTAGACTCTATTTTAGATATGGTTTTATCTTGTTGCTCAATAATGAAATCATAACCTTTAGAAGTATTAGAATACCTTACAAAGATACACTTCTTATCCCTGAGGCCTAATTTTTTATATTTATAAGTCTTATCATGAATATAAACAGCTGACCCCGAAGCTCTCAGATTACTCAAATTTAATTTTTTACTTGTTCAACATTAATATAGAGTAGATGGAACAGATTTAGAAAACACTCAATTAAGTATATAGGCTGCAGCTAATAACACATCTCCCCAATAGAAAATAGGCAAATTAGTTTGAGCCATCATATATCTAATCATATTTAGAAGAGTTCGATTTATTCTTTTAGTAACTTTATTTTACTGTGGAATTTTAGGGATAGTTAGTTGTCTAATAATCTCTTTCTTATTACACATTCTCTTGAATTGATCAGACAAATATTCATCTCCATGGTCAGTACGTAATGTTTTAATTTTACGTTCCAATTGATTTTCAACTTCGTTCAAATAACGATTGAAGCAATCTAATGCTTCAGATTTATGAGAAATGAAATATACATGACCAAAACGTATGAAGTTATTAATAAATATGATGAAATAAAAACTTTCATGTCTATCCTTCACAGTCAATGTTATCAAAATCGCGAGTGAACTCGTAAAATCATATAAAATCATGAGTTTACTTATGAAAATCGAGTGAAATCGTGATAAAATTGTGTATTAAAGTAAAATCGGATCAAAATTGTAAAATTGCATTTAAACTTGTAAAATTATGATTTTTGAGATAATTTTATTGATTTCGTGTCGTTAATAAAAGGGAACTATTTTGGACAAAATGATATCATTTTGGGACGATTTTAGATTTGCATTTGTCTATGAATAATTTATATTAATTTGTTATCTTGTGTTTGATTTATCTTTAGGCTTGAATTTATGTTTATGTTGTATTTTCATGATAAGTATTTGGTTGTTTAAAAGTTTAAAATTATGAGTAGTTTATGATTATATGAATTAAAATATTTTATATGTAGATTTATGTTATAATTTGAATTAAAATATTTAATGATCAGTTAAAAAGAATATATCATGTTTCTTTTAAAATTGATTTAAAGTATGATGTAAAATCTTACGATTTTACGATTTGATTTTACGATCTGATTTTATGACTGTTATAATGATTTTACCTAAACTCTCGATTTTGACAACACAGTTCACAGTCATTGGATCATAAATATTTGAATGAATTAATTACAATGGTAATTCATTCCTAATTCCTTACCAAATGGTTTCTTAGTTGCTTGTCTAGCAAGACAATGCTCATATATAGAAAAGTTAACTTTAGCATGAGTGTCGAGTAGACCCTCTTTAGTTAATTTATTCATTTGCTTTTGTCCTATATGTCTTAATCTAATATGTCAAACTTCATCATTTATGTCAAAATCGTTAGTAAGAGTAATGATTAAAAAATAATTATTGTTGCCACAATTAATATGTGGTTTCACATTAAGAACCATGAAATCATTTGATACATAATCATATTCTATTAACATATAGTTAATACTTAATTCCACATAACGACTATAAAAGTTTACACAATAACCCAAATCAAGAAGACTAGGAATAGAAACAAGATTTTATCGAATCTCAGGAGCATACAAGACATTATGTAGAAACAAGGTACTGTTGGGACCTTGACACCGCTAGAGGGGGGTGAATAGCGTTTCACCCAAATCGATCGCTTTCTACGTATTCGTTAGTTGCACAGCGAAATAATACAAAACTAAATACAAATACAAAAGCTAAAGATAAAGAAACGAAATGCAAACCAATACATGTCAATGTAACGTGGTTCGGAGATAACTTGCTCCTATTACACGGTTGTCCGTAAGGTGGACGATCCCGATCCTTCGGTGGATTAGCCTTCGGCAAATTTCGGCTACTCAAGCAACTCCTTGTGGGTGGAGAAACCTCACCACAACACCAACCAAGAACACTTGGACACAAGAGA